>BMAO01035454.1:0-147901 GCA_019973975.1 Trichonephila clavata | reverse complement strand
TACGCGCTTACGAATCGGAAGGTACCGAGTTCAAACCAGCGATATTGGTGACCAGGACGTGAGGAAAAACGCAAGATCTTCTGATGTGTCGTGGCGCTATCTACCTGCAAGAAGAGCAAGCAAAAGTCGCCAGACTCAATTGGCGCAGCAAAGTCGCCAGAGACTCAATTGGCGCACAAAGTCGCGGATTCCTCGGCGCAGCAAAGTCGCCGTTTCCTCGGCGCAGCAAAAGTCGCCGAACCCACTCGGCGCAGCAAAGTCGTCGTACCCACTCGGCGCAGCAAAGTCGCCAGACTCACTTGGCGCAGCAAAAGTCGCCAGACTCACTTGGCGCAGCAAAGTCGTCGAACCCACTCGGTGCAGCAAATTCGTCAGACTCACTTGACGCAATAGTAGCAACTCCCACGCTCGCCATAACAACAAATATCTCGTTCGTTCACCTATCCACCGACTCACTGGTGGGGGAGTACTGTGGCGGAATCTAAAATAAGCCAGTAACAGCCTCCGGACAGAAGTGATCACTTTTGTCTAGAGGTAAGTTACGCGCTTACGAATCGGAAGGTACCGAGTTCAAACCTCCGATTGGGTCATAGGTGGGGCCTACATTTGTGTAAGGGCACAAGGTCTACTTTTGCGAAGGGGCCCAGGGCCTCAAGAAGTCTTAAGACGTCCCTGGATATTATCGAGCAATGTTCGAAGCTCGAAGATACTTGTAAACAAAAACTGGATTTAGTTAGGAAATCACTCGGTTTGCATGAGAATATTCACGATAGAAAAGCATTGATTAACAAAAATTAACTTTTGAATATGGGTAAATATATCTTTTGAAGATGACTAAGAATATGAGGTAAAAAGAAATGGATGGATTGATTTATTGTATATTAACTTTGTACTATGAAACCACACGATAAGTATTGACATCGGACCTCGTAATTTTAACCCTTAGCCACGAGACGAGGATGACACCTCTAAAAACTTTCACGCTACACCAACGGGAAGACTTTTCGACAAATTTAATTCGTTTCAGCTCTTCTATGCGGTGAGATTTTAGTGGCACGAGGACCGAACCCACGATTCGACAGATACAGTACCGGCCAAAAAAGAAATGGAAATTCTGTCTGGTCATTATTTTGTTCATTAAACTATCTGAGAAAAATTGGTATTAGTAGTTTCAATTACTTTAAGTTGGAATTTAGTGACCCGTGAGATTCAAAAGTTCGGGAATTATACTACTCTTATGTGTACATCGAAGGTTGTGGTTACTTATGTCACCTGATCCACAGTAACATCAGATCAAGGCCCATTAAATCCATCATGGCAAAGGGCTACATTTACGCCCGTCGTTAGCCGTAACTTTGAGCACCATACAGGTGACAGTACGACTTTGATCAATTTTGAGGGAGAACATCCTGGAAAGTCAGTTGCCACTCATTTCTCCACTCCCTTCGCCTTCCACCAACCTCCCGAGAGGACTTGAGGCTTGAGCGAGGAAGAAACAAAAAAAATATATATTATTTCTTTCTACTTTTCACTTTTTAAAAATTTTATATTAGTTGTAGTCCACTGTTAATACCTTATTTTGTTTCATTATTTTATCCTTTGCGTATATAATAAAAGGTCTTCAAGCTGAAGCTTACATAAAAAAGTGCTCGCAAGCTATTATTTTTATCGATGAGAGAGTCAATGAAATAAAAAGAACTAACCTTTTTCGATGAAGAGGAAGTTGAAAAAGTCAATTTTATATAAACATTTTTTTTTTTCTGTCCAATAATCTGAATGAGTATTTCGAATTTATTTCAGAGTCAACTATTGGAAAATGTGTAGCTCAGAATGTGATGTCAGTCTAAATTAAATTTAACTTTTGTTTCGTATATTACAAACAGATTAGGAACAACATTATAGCTATTTTCTTTTAACTGTAAAGTTGTATTCACACAAGAGAGAGAGAGAGAGAGATTCCGGAACAAATTAAAAAATGTCTCTTCGGTATTCTTCAATTTTTCAATAGCAGTAAGCTGATAAATAGCGACCACAAAGGTTTAATAATAATAATAATAAAAAGTTTTAAAAATTCAGAAAAAAAAATTCATTTTTCATGTTGCTAATTATATTTTAAATCACAAAGAATTCGCTACTACTACATTTGTTTCAATTTTAGCAGTTATTATTCTTTTTTTTGAATCTATACTGTCGCTGTACTTAGCCCCGAATACAAAGAATACAGCATTGGGTGTTAAATGAGGCTTGAAAAGCAAGTTTTAAAAAAAGCAAGTAGTGTAAGGAGGGGAAAAAACCTAACATATTTGCATGACAGACCTTGCACGAAGTCCAGACTAAACAAAAAATGTCTACTCTCTACAACCGACGCATTTTTTTTTTGAACATCTTACACACATAGTGTAATATATTATTCTTTTATCAATGTACATGTAAGAGGGGGATGTTTCAAAAAGGTACCCTCCAATAGTTCCAATTTCACGCAAAATCTCCGCTTTTGAGGAATTTGTCTTTTTTTTTTGTCGCTTCCTTGTTCAGAACTTTTTCCACCACCCCTCACATCTAGATCGATGGCCATCAAAGGGCCAGCGGAGGGCCGTTAATTTGAAGTGGACATGAGTGACGGCTTAATAGACGGTCCCTCGTGTCACGTGACGTCAATGGTCTCCAAGATGACCAGTCATTAAGGTAGATATTACGCTGGGAAACCGTAATCCAGGCTTGCGATTTGATCAATAACTTTTACTCTCCAGCCTGAGAAGCGGCCGGGGATGAAAGCCCAAAGAAGAAAAGATAAAAAGAAAGAAAATAATAAATAAAAAAAAAAAAAGATGCAGAGGAAATGTTATAGACTGACTTCCACTCTTTTTATGATATTGGATACTAATTGGCATGGTCCAAGAAAGAATCTTCAATTTTTGTTGCTCCACCTAAGCGAGATCGGGTTTTATTATCATTATTTCTTGAGGCCTCTCTCCCGCTATGGAGAGGGGGGAAGGACGTGATAACAAGAGTAAGCTGTGCAATTTTTTTAATGGCAATAAAGATTCTCCGAGCACTTAGTTCTCATTTCTTCTATATATATATATTTTTAAAGGAAGGTCTTTTGGTGATGTGATAAGCAAGCTGCTCAAAATTGGAGGATAGCTCTTGTGTAGAAGTAAGACGCAAACTTTACGATGCAACGATTTCTAGTCTTAAGTTTCTTTTTTTTTTCTGCATCAAAAAAAGTCGAGTTGTTTGATAACTTCGTAATACTTAAGCAACACTCTCTTAAATTATGGTGACATGAGTGACTATTAATATTCTTAAAATAGATAATTAATTATATAGTTGTCCATTAATTATGCTTTTATTCATTGCCTTAGTTTATATTTTAATTTATGAGTTTAATTAAACCAATATTTCAGTCAATCATTATCTGAGTAAATAATCAGTTGATTCACACATATTATGTATTCAATACATTTACTTATTTAAAATTATTCCACAATTTATTTATTTTAAATAAATTGTCTTAATTAAACTGTTTAGAAATTATATTCTCTACACCAGTGATTCTCAACCTTTTTTTTTTTTTTTTGTCGCGACACACTTTTAACGATTTCAAAATTTGAAGGCACACAAAGAAAATACGAAAAAGAACTTTTCTTTAATTTAAACTTTACTCGTAATTAAAAAAAAGCAATATAATTTTTACTATATACATTTCTAAAATTTGGCGGCACACTTTAAAAATTTGGTGGCACACAAAAGTGCCGCGGCACAGGGGTTGAGAATCCCTACTCTACACCATTGATTTATCAATTTTAAATCCATTCATTTTAAATTATTTATTTTATTTACCTCTTAAATGTTTTAACTCCTTACTTCTCCACTTTTTCCAATATGAATGAAAGTGACAAGTATATGAATAAAATGTTACAAGTTGATTGTGGTACATGCATTCAAGGAAAACACACAAAAAAGTTCATTAAATTTTGATTAATCATTATAACTTGAAACTTAGCCACGATACCCATAGCAAAAATTGGTAGATTATTTACGTAAATAAATGATATATAATTATCTTTCGGAAAAACTATTCTAATTTTAATTGTATACAGCAAGTATGTTACACATTACTCCCTCTTAAATAAAAATCGAATTATTAAAAATTCAGAAATATATTTTGATTGTTGTATATAGCCTACCATAAATATTCCAAATCATCTTTGCAATTTTCTTTCAGAACTGGATAAATTAAGTTCATTGTTACGAGAATAAATCTAATGAAATTATGACGTTAATGAATTGAAAAATTAATTAAATAGTTTGCCTCTATTTTTTGGCAACTGATTTTATAAAAGTAAATTAGCTTGAATTTCAAATTTCAAATAATTCTGCTGAAAAATTTCTAAATTAACTCATTGATTACTAATTAATGTCGTCGCATGAAGTATTGAGGTCTATAAAAAAATTCTATGTTAGGAAATTTAAAAAAATAAGTGCTTAGTACATTTGACGAGATACTATTTTTTTTTCTTATACATAATTCTTTCTATTTTAAAAACAAAAAAAAGTTATTTTATTTCTAATAAATACGAATTTTCTAATATACAGCTATAAAAAATACTTATTATAACATACCAAAGTTTTTATATATTTTGTTTCTTCTGTCCAAATTCTTAAACCTAACATTTCATAACTATATATTAAAATAGTTCAGAAAATATTCATAAAAGAAATACTATACCTAAATCAACCACTTCACGAAGTTTATTACCCCTAATTTCAATTTTCGATCTAACTATTAATTAAGCCGGTTGGAAATGAAAAGAAAGATTAAAATAAATTTGCATTATTTTTTTTTATAAATAAAACTTTGTAATTTTAATGAGCATATAATTAAATAAAAAATATTAAAATAAAAAGTAATAATAAAAAATTGTAAAAATCATAAAATTTAATAATATGTTAAATATTTTGTATATTAATCATTTGCTTAAAGTTACTTTACATTACCCATTTACATTACATTTTACCCATGATCAGTTTTTCACGAATATTTTTTTATTAATGATCAGAATCTAACGAAATTTAAAGTCTTGACTATTCTTTACTCATTTTTTTAAAAATAGACAAACAGATATATAAAATAAAAAATAAAAAACCGAATCTACAACGAAATAGTTAATTTAGCTTCGGAAAATAATTGAGTCAGATAATTAATCCGTTTGCCACATAATTTTTTACCTTTTGATTCTACAACACCGATTGTGAATTATAGTAGCTAAAGTTTATTGCACATGAACGCCTTTTATTTTTCTCTTTTAACAGATCTCTAGATGAATGATAATATCTTGAAAATATGCAAAAAACTAATAATATATTAAGTTCAATGAGAGTCAATTATGCATTACAGTTCTTTCCCCGGCCGAAAAAAAAAATATTTAGAATAATGTAAAAGATCCATCGTAATCAACATAACTTTAACAACAGACGATTATATATCTGCAAATAAGTTAAGTAATCAGATAAATTAGAGTTATACATGCACTGAATTAAAGCAGACGATAATAATATGGAAGAGAATTTCAAGTATATCTATAATTACTGTGTAATTTAAATAGACAATTAATACTTAATTCGAAATAACGAAAAAGGAATTTAAATAGAGTTAAATATTTTATATTATGAAAAAACGATGCTGTTTTTATCGACGTCCTATTTTTCCTAAATAAATATATTTGATAGTATGTGAAAAGAAAAAAAATTAATATTCTTCCATTAACCACACACACACACACACACACACACACACACACACACACACACACACACACACACACACACACACACCTAATTACTTATCCGGTTCATCTGGATATGGTTTATTACTGCAAAAATCAAAATGAAAATTCAGTTATCTTTCATTTATCCATTACTCTTTATGCACTTAGTTTAAAGATGGAGAAAAACTCAATAACATTAGATAGTAGTATAAAAATATGGAAATATAGGGCAAGAATCCAGTACACATTTAAGTAGTGCTATTCATATCGTGTTTTAATTCTTAAGTTTTTCAGTATAGTTATCACCTGTTATCCAATTAAACTTTGTGCCGTCATGTCATTTTCTTAATATTAAGCTTTATTAAAATTTAAAAGACAGCGAAAAATTAATCCATATACGTAAGTAGTTAGTTCACTTCCACAATATCCATCTATAGGGTACAAATTGTACATAAATTGTATTATCATTCAAATATTATTACAAGCGATTGCTTTTCACTCTACATTTTCATATAGAGAAAGCTGTTATTCATTTAA
The DNA here is from genome assembly GCA_019973975.1 of Trichonephila clavata. NCBI lineage: Eukaryota > Metazoa > Arthropoda > Arachnida > Araneae > Nephilidae > Trichonephila > Trichonephila clavata. The sequence continues at coordinate 141,593 of BMAO01035454.1, read as the reverse complement.
ATAAATATTGTTTTAATTGCAAATAAAAAATAGCTTGACGAAGGAAAAAATAATAATAAAGGCTAAAATAGCTCGAGGAAAAAAACAATTACTTTTCACAGAATTAAAAAAAAATTGAGCTGACATATATTAAAAACTGTTTTCTTAGAAAATGAACCAAGTTTTTTTTTTGAAACTCTTAAAGACAGTAAAATAAAAAAAAAAAGTTTCCAAAATTTTAACATTTAAATAAAGAAGAATCTGTTTCAAAAAATTATTTAAAACTAAAACGTTTTAATCAAAACGATTTTAAATTGCATAAAGCAGTTGCAGTTGTTCTGTTTGCGAACTAAAATCAATATTTGAGGAAAAAACCCAAATAAAAAAAAAAGAAAATGTTTCTTGAAAAAAAAATTATACCATTTTTAAAAACATATTAAGCAAGCAGCCAATTTTTTAAAATTTGATTTCATTTTCTATGAATTAAAGTTCCATCAAAATAATTATTACAACAAAGATATTGACAGCATAAACTAAACATGTAAAAAATGAGGATTTTTTGACCGCCATTTTTTTCTATCTACAAAAAGAGCAAAAAATGAAAATAATAAGACTAATGCTGTTATTTTTTTTCCAAGTTCCATTTTTAATGACGAAATTCTTTTCGGTTTGTACAGTAAATATCATTCATTTAAAAAAACTTCAATGAATTCTGAGGAGTGAAAAATGTTTTTAAAGATTTATCTTAAAATATTCTTCGAATAATTTGATTTAAAGAAAATGTTATTTGCTGAAATAATTTTCTAAATTCCCTTTATTTATCATTAAAATCAAATTATATTCAAAAGTCTCCCCTTATATTTATTATTGATTCTTTGAAACATTCCAAAAAGCTGTTTGCATGTGATAAATTCTTTCTTCTTTATTTAAATAATGGATACAATAGAATTGCAAGTAACTCCTGAAGATTGTTTAAATAAGTTAATGGTACTCAACTGTAAATCGGATCTTTAACTAAATAAAAAATACAGTTTTTTTGCATAATATTTTATTTATCCGGGAATACACTGAAACCACTTTAATTTGTATTACAAATTGCTTAATTACCGCCTCAATTAAGTTATAGCAAATCATGGAATAAAAAATAATCGACTATAATTTTCAAACGATCAGATTTACAATTTTATTCAAGCTTTCGAAATTTGAGGGGAATTTATCGAATTCAGTCTTTATAAGTAGAGGATTTTAAAATTGAAATTAGATTCCGTAAATAGAAGGTTGGAAATAGAATAATAAAGGTAGGGCCGGTTTAACCCACTTTGGGAGGCATAGTAATTTTTTTACCGAGTCCTCGCCCACAAAAAATGAAAAGCAATAAATAATCAATACCAAATAATGAGAAATGTAAAACAATTTATTTTAATTCTAATAAAGAAAATATTTACATTTACAAAAATAAAGTTTAATTTTTTTCTAAAAAAATTTTGAACTATTTTTTTATAAATTAAAAAAAAAAAATTATAAACTTGTATTTTGTAACTATAACTTGACATTTGCAACCATGTAAAAATCAACATGATTTTGTTTATTATATACAATTGTCCAACAGAAAAAGTAAACTACCTTATTTACAAATCTTTTTAAGCTATTAACTTGACCAGGTCCTTCGAAAAACCAGGTACTAGACATTTGTTATACTTAGTGCTACGACTCTGAGTGAAGATTGCACAAGGTCCACTTACAACCCGTCACGTAGACTAATGAAAATTATTGTATTTTAAAGTAAAATGTGAGAGTACAGATTTGTAACATGAGGCATGGAAATCCGAAAAGGTACCAGTGTCGACCTCGTTACTTGGCCGTGCTTCAAAATTAAGAAGTTAGTCACTAATCCTAGAGTAAATATTAATTCGGATTAAATCTAGACATATCAGCACTTAATAAACAAATTATAAAAATAAATAATAATTCAAAATCGAATCCAAAAATAACATATTCTTTTTTTAATAGAAATATGAACAGCTAATATTGATGATCCTAATTTTTGTAGAAGCAGCCTAATTTAAAACTCAAGAAGAGTTTAAGCCAGGGGTGGGCAGACTTTTCCAGAGTACGGGCTACTCTAACTTTTTCAAGGTGTTGCGGTCCACCCAGTAATATAGGTGTGGTGAAGTAAGAAAAAGGTCTCTAAAATATTTATTATAACTTAATAAAATAAATACGGAATATGTACTTACTTACATAACTAAAATAAAAAAAAAACTTCACTTTTAAAACCGCGTTTAAAGCAAAACGCAAGATACAAACATAATATCAAATGATGCATTTTTTATCAAACAATACAATATACATTAAAAAATAAAACATTTTTATCCGAAGTTAGTTCTCGTAATTATAGCCAGAAAGACTTAGTCTGCACATTGTCAGCCAATTTCGAGTATTCCGGTACATAATTACTAACTGATAAACTTTAGGCGGTCACTCCTAAATGTCTTGGTGGTCCACCTGTCGATCGCGATCGACTTAATGCCCTCCCTCAGTTAAAGCCTTTAAAAATTAGAAATTTTTTCAAATATTGCTAAAGCAATATCTAGAATTATTTCTCCTAAAAGAAATAAGAAAGTCCAATTATACATGAACAATAAATGAATTACGTAATAAGTAAGCTCTAAAAAAGTTGTAATTAACGCAATAGCTCTACTTTCATAACATGATAGATATTTTATGTGATTAATGAAATATCAGCATTGATGTCCTACTTTGTATCCAACTTTCCCCAAAACTTCCTTCTTGTATGTAAATACCAAGGCTTCGAAACGTAATTTTTTTTTGTTCTGGTTATCGTTCCGGTTAAACTAAAAAAAAAAAAAAAAAAATGTTGGTTTATATATATATAGTTCCAATTTTTGTTTTGCCAAAAATAACGGTTTTCGGTTCAGTTCCGAATGAATTATTTTATTTTATGTATATTCATAATTGCATTAAAAATATAATTTTATCATAAACAAAGAATGCAATTCTATCAAAATTTAGAAGTTTTTATTCTTTTTTTCATTGGTACACTAAGTGAATTGATACAATTATACGTACGATACGAGCAATTATACGTACAATTATATGTACGATACAGCACGTACGATACGAGCTGTGAGCTGAGAACTGCGAGCATTGGCATTGTTATTTATTATCAAAATCCCATTAAACAACTAGGCTTATGATTCTGGTTCGTCTATCTAAATAATCTATACAAACATCCGTGGATGATCACATGCTGAGATGCGAAAAATATAACTCAGACTGATATATTTCTTAAAAAATCATCTATACTTCTAGTTCATGCACCTGAATTAAATCTGCCTTCTACAAGTAGTTTTATGTGAAACTGAAACAAAAAAACATTAGTAGACACCAAAACAGGAAATCGAGGAACAATATATATGCAATGATGATTATTATATGGTTGACATTTAAATTAGAAAGTTGGTCATAGTGACAAAATGACTGAAGATATATCGAACCGAAATAAACTTTTTTTTTTCGCTTCGGTTTTCTTTCCGACTAAAATAACGTTTTTTACCGGTTTTCGGTTCAGTTCTGGTAAATACCAACAAAATCATTATACAAGGTGGGAAGAATATAAGTGGCCCGGATGAGAGGATACAATTGGACGTAAATGTGACTCTCTCACCAAGTGATCGAAACCAGTTCATATCTCTGTACGGACTGTGTCAGCGTGAGTTAGTTGATCAGTGGCAATCTCCATTTGTGGCAACATTAAACTGAGGAGGAAAACACCTACAGTTACTTACAACAGGGTGGTTGGTGCAACTGCCCAAACATTCCACCAAACCATGGATCACATTTAGACAATTTTCACTCCTGACGGAGTTGTTAGCAGAGGTCAGTCTGATCTCGGTCCTAGCTGCTACCTAGGTCACCCAATCTGTTAGTGTGCGATTGCTTTTTGTGGGGAACCTTCGAGTCTAAGGTGTATCACAACAATCCTCATAGTCTTCAAGAACTGCAGCGGAGTATTTCTCCTGTGAGACTGTAGCGATTCCAGCATCAATCTGCCTTCCGCAACTTGCTGACCAGGGCTCAAAGGTACCAAGAGATAAATGATAGTTATTTCATCTGCTATAAGCAGGTTAATAAATTATCTCCTTTCCTACACCAAATTTCTTTGTAACTTGGAACTCGGTTCTCTGGAACACTTTTATTTGCCCCACCTTGTGTATAAAGGAAGACGCTGGGTAAACGCTTATGACTTAGGCATGCGCATTTTAAAGTTTCATCCTTTGCTAAAAATTATGCTGTTTCTTTATGAAATGACTCTTTCGTTTAAGAAAGTAAAACTTAAATTTTGCTACGTAAAGTTAGATATTTAATTTGTAGACCAAGTATATTGATTACCGATGCAAACAGCATGAAAAGAAGAAAAAAATGATTTGTCAGCTGTTTTTGATATAACGGCAAGACTTTCATCATAGTATTTAAAAAGTTACAAAATACACGTTCTTAGAATTTTTTAACCAATGATATCTATAGAAATAATATTTTCTGTTCCATATTTATTCAATCAGAGTCTGTGGCGCACACAAGGAAGGGGGAGGGGGTCCTCGGTTTTGGGCCCCCTTCAAAGACCCTGATTTTTTCCCCGATTTATTATAATCTTATGTATATAGCACGTAAAATTTAATTAGTTGTTATTAATAATTAATTTTATTAATTAATGCTCATTATTCATTCAATAATTAATTTTTTACTGTTTTTTTGTTCCCGAAAACTGTTAAAATCAAAAGAATATGTTGGGCGGCGTATTGGAGCATGATACGATAATAGTGGACTTCTGACCCTGGATCCCGCTATCCTCCATTAAAAATTCCTATGTGCGCCACTGATCAGAGTATTTGATTTCATTCACATTAGAAAAGTAGCAACTTAGCGATATCTAATTCTTAATTAAGATTTTCCATCATAGTACACTGTATAACACTGGCCTAATTTTGTAAACATCCACACCTGTTGAGAGCCATGGATTCCAGTCGAAGATAACACAGAAAATTCAATTGACGGAAAATTAAAAGGACATCAAATTTGGTTATTTCTCAACAGCCTTCGTCCTGCTTCATGCATGAGTTAATTTAAGTCAGCAGTATACAGCCCATTTTATTCCTCTTTTAGATTTCAGAAGAATTAAGTTTCTTGAATTTCTGATCCACTAGTGAGATATCTTAGATATTTCTACTGCAAAATAATAATAAAGATTTTAATAAAATAAGACAAATAAGAAATATTAGTAAAAATAAATAATGCATCATTTCAAAAATGGAAATGTTACTGATATAGCCATCCTGAAGCTATCCATCAATGTTTCATCTAAAAAAGATTTATGGAATCTCGATATTTTTAGAGAAATGTTTCTTAATTACTATGAACACTGGCGTAAGCAAAAGGAGAGGGGATTCAATTTCTCTCCCTCATAGATCAACCGATTTTTGATTTTTAGCATAAAGATAACTCTTTGGCGCTTTTGTTTACGAGTTCTTTAAAACATAACACCTCTCACCTCCCATGAAAGAAGTCCGTGTAAGCCAGTTTGAGTATGAGACTTTTATATATCTTGATCTCAATCTAACTTCTTCTTCTATGGCTCGACAGTCCTGGACTTCTTCAAAAGTTTTCTCCAGGCATCTCTATTTTTGGTAACTGTTTTCCAGTTTTTGACCTTTAAAATATTTAGGTCATTTTTGATACAGTCAATCAATTTTAATGTGGGTCTGCCCCGAGGTCTATTTCCCATGGGCTTTGCCAGAAAGATTTTCTTGCAGAAGCGATCCTCAACCTAACTATAAATTTAAATTAGTGAACGCCCTTTTAATAGCATCAGATTTATGTAACACGGCTTGGATAGATGTACTAATTTTATCATTGTTAACACGCTTTTATAAGTTTCACTTGCATGTAACGGAATCTTGGAACTCGATTTTCACCCACTTAAAAAGGTCAGATTAATTCGAAATTTTGCACACTTGTCAAGGACCGATGACAATACAATAATTTCATAATTTTGTTTCATTGTCCTCATCAGGATCGTCAGGAATCACGATAATCAGATTTGGCGACAAATCCATATACCACTTCCACATTTGGCAACTTATTGCACATACAATTTTCAGATTTGGCGACTAATTCGATATACCATTTCCAGATTTGGCGACTAATTTCAGATTTAGCGACTAAAAGAAAAAGGTGTAACCCTACAGCGAGTGTTTTTAATTAATACACTTGTGGTTTATAAAAATAAAACAAACAAAAAAAGTGTTCTGTATGTGAGAAAGTGGAGGGTGGGTGTGTGTTATCAATTCTTACTATAATATAAACATTTTTCTGAAAATGAAAATAAAAAAAAAGGCTTGTGATGTGAAAAAAATAATTTATGTTCTAACTGCTAAATATTTTTTATTTTTATAAAGCAATACGTTTATAAGTGATTATAGGAATTAACATTATAGCAATACGTTTAAAAAGTGAGAATACGATTGACAATTTTGTAATTGATTTTAAACTGTGTGACTTTCCGATGAGCTAGAGACTTGAAATTTGGACCATATCTCAGAAGTGGATAACAATGCATGAAAATGTGAAAAAAGAAGAAAAAAAGAAAAGGAGGAATTTTATACTTTTTCGTCCGTTATAAAAACATGGCACATTAATTTTTTTTTATAATTCGAACTTTTTTCTTCTTGCCTCACATTTTATTTGTTTGACCTGTTCTTTTGAGACGGAAACTAATATAACGACACGGGACTCATCCGAAGCCCCGTAAACAGAGAGAATAAATACGCTTCAGACCCTTTAATTAAAATCCATTGAAGAGCAAGACTTATTCCAGCAGCCACGTAATTCTAGCTCCAAATATCAAACTCAAGGATAAATTCAACAATGAATAAATGACAGTTTAAAAAACTAAAAAACACGCTTTTGTTGTAAATCGAACTAAAAAATGAAAAATAAATTATAATTTTAAAAAACTAAAGAACACGCTTTTATACTGAATCGAACTAAAAAGTAAAAAAATAATTCTTAATATAAGAATAAAATGATGAACGAGAAAATTAATGTCATTGGGGTTAAAGCGTGGAGTGCAATTTCGGAATTGAAAGAAGTTAGAAACTATAACAATTGATATATTTATAGAACACCCCACGCTTTTACCCCAATGATATTAATTTTCTCGTTCATCATTTTATTCTTATACTAAGAATTATTTTTTACTTTTTAGTTCGATTCAGTATAAAAGCGTGTTCTTTAGTTTTTTTAAATTATAATTTATTTTTACCATATGTTTCGTTTCGTGATTTTTGTTAACATTTCCTTAAACATATTAGTTTACAAAGGTATATATTAAAGAGATAACCAATCACATTATTTCTATTATGACAGTGCCACATTGAGAGAGTGGATTGGTATTTTATCATTGCATACCTAGTATATTCTCTGGAAAATGGTATCTCGTTTTAGTGCGGCATCATATAGGTGGTACACCAATCGCTACAAGAATTTTGACGCCCAGTTTCCTCCCCAGAGGGAGGCGCCTTCGCTAAATGTACGAGAGTATAAAAAAACGCGGAACACATTTTCAGGCAGAAAAATATCTCAATTTTAATGAAAATTTGTAACATTGTATTTCATACATGTGTTCATAATATAGAGTTTTTAGGAAAATCACAAAAATATTCGATAAATAATCATTTTTTTTTCTTTCAACATGTAAAGGGATCGCTCATTTTAGTATAACGGTATATGAAATATAATGCGAAACATATTTTATACCAGGAAAGAAAAAAAAAGGATCAACTTAAATAAAAAATAATAGTATCAAAATTTTTGTTGCTCTCTATAGGACAGCAAAGATAAAATATATTAATGTTTGAATTTTTTTATATCTGAAAAAATATTCCAAATTTGAACCCAATTACAAGCGAAGAAATCGTTGATGTCTTATTCAATAGTTTGGTAGGTCCAACGGAAAAATAAACAACTGGCAATTTTTATTGTTTTCTGTAAATGTTTTATTGTATTGTTTTTGTAAATGTTAAAAGAACAACAAACGCATAAAAGTATAAGTTTTGGACTAGTATGGCACTGTAACAGGTGGGCTATTGTCGATGTGGATCTCATAGTTTTGAATCGCGTTCAAATGGCAGAAATGAATTGTTGACATTTTCCTAATTTCTACACCACCTGAAATTTTTGAAGTCCATTTCCATTCAATGTGAAGCAACTCCGTTATTCCACACATGCAATGGGAATTCAATGAAATTAGGCAAAGGCACATTAACCGAAGAAATGCAGTGGACGTAATAATACACATTTTCTGGGCTATATTCTTTAAAATTTGAACTGCACAATCTGAAAAGAATTTAAGGCGACAACTTTTAGAATTACTTTAGACAACTTTAAGAATTACTTGCGACAACCTTTTTTAGAAAAAAATAAAGATATGGGATTTTTTGTTGTTGTTTTTAGATTTCTTAGTACATTTTAAGAAAAATATGTTAAAACTAAGAAGAGAAAAAGAAATTATTGTAACTAAAATGGGAAAAAAACTGGTCAAAATTCACAAAAAATAACCTAAATGCGGCCCATTCTGTACCAAAAGTTTATGAACAAAATTTCCCTTTTTCAATTCTTATGTGTTGCTATGCTATTCATTTTTAAATGATCTTCAGGATAAGAGATGTTTTAATTTTTACAAAAACTAGAGCACTTTATCTTAGTTATTATATGAAATTGCTTAAAAAAACAGTGATTATATTAACATAAGGGACTGTAAATTTTGTAATAAAACAGTGATTGTTAAATCTGAAGGTTAAAACACTTCTACTATTATACAGAACATAAACAAAAAATTTCAGTTAATTATTTTCGAAACTTTTTTAGCAATCGCTGGCCCCATTTGAGTATTTAAAAAAAAAACACATTTCGAGTAAAACGCTCTTTAAAGTATGACATCTTGCTTAAAGTAATGGCATTTGCTTTTACTAAGCACTTGTAGTTTTTGTTCTAGTGAACGGAAAATAATAAACTTGGTATTTTTATAAAGCTAATAAGATGTCCTATAGAACAAAATCATAAAAATTGTCAATTTTGGGCAAAATTCACAATTTAGGGTAGTCGGATACCTTAACATTGAGACAAGTACCTGCAGAAATGTCTTTTGCGCCTAACGTATACTCTGAGAGTATGCTTATATTTAACACGTTAAAATAAATTACTGAAATTAGATATATTAATCACTGCGGGATGTAATTTTACTTTTAACTTGAACTTCATATAAAGTGATTTTCATAATGTATGTGTTATGTTTGAAAATTAAATCTCTCAGCGTTAATACTATACTAAGTTACTTGTATTAGCTAAAACAGAAAAATTCAATAACAATTGCTCATCTTGAATAGTAATTGCATTCTACATAATCGAGGATTTGAATTTCTAGCCTACTCAGTAATCTGATTTGTCTTAGACTACATACTGTAACTAAATCAAAAATGTGTAAACATTTCTCTGAAGTACGGGGATATAAATCTTTGGTGGTAGAACAATTTGGAAAAAATTGAAAATGACAAGCATTAATACGATTAGAGGCGTTCAGACCATTAACTCATAATTTCTCAGACGAGGCCTTCCCGAGATTATAAAGGACAAGGTAATGGGCTTTCAATTAGAGGCAAAGCGTGACAGAAGAGCCGAAAAGTGTTACCAAAACACCCAAGTTCATAACCCCTTCAGCTTCATCGCGCGCGAAAACAATATACATACATATACATATAAATTCTGGAAAAAAGATTGTATTTATTAACAACTTTTGCCATCATATTTCATATATAATTGTCTAAATATAACTTAGATTCAAAATAGATTTGATAGGCTTGTTATAAAAAATGTAAATATTTACGGTAGATCGAAAAATTTTTTTCCTTTTTTTTTTTTTGCAGAATTTTAAAGCTCACCTATGAGGAAAGGTGTTCCATGGTATATATAGATGAAAGGAAAAATAAAATAAAAAATTAATTTTATATCATGTATTGCCTCAAAAGGAATGAAGTTAAGGTATCTGAGCTCTTTTGACGGTAAAAAGTCAAAGTAATTTTTGTTAAAGTGGAACAGGCATTTTTGTGCTTTTTAACATTTATTGCGATGAGAGGATACATACTAAGTAATTAAAGGAAAAACATATTAAGTGTATTTAACACCTTTTTAGTATTAAATTTAAAAAAAAACCACGACTGTCGAAATTACAGTGCACGCACGATAAAATGGAAATAAACTTGGATCGGACTGATTCGACTGCGCGAGAAGAGAGAGCTGGGTATGAAATGTTGCAATCAGTGGCGCACACAAGGGGGGGGGGGTCCACAGGTCCAGAATCCCCCTATAGCCCTTAATTTTTTTTGATTGATAATAATGCTCAGTAAATAAAAAAATTAATAAAGTAATTATTATTAACAATTTATTTTATTAATTAAAATTATTTATTCAAAAATTCATTTTATAAATTAATAATTCAATAGTTTATTTCTTTACTGTTTTTTGTTCAATTTTTATTTTTTTCTCGATTGGTTATAATTCTATGGATATAGTACGTAAAATTTAATTAAAAATTGGTTATTAATAATTAAATTTTTTAATTAATGCTAATTATTTACTGTTTTTTCTGTTCCCGTTGATTGACAAAGTTAAAAAAAATATGATTGGTGGCGTATTGACGTATGATACGAGAATGGTAGACTTTTGACCCTGGACCCCCCCCCCTCCCTTGAAAAGTTGTGAACGCCGCTGGCTGCAATCTATACATAGTACTATTCCCTAATTAGTATTCACTTATCAGTATTATCATCACTTTGGTTATTTATATTGTACAAAAGTAATTTTTTTTAAATCTAAAATCATCTAACCAAAATTGAGAGTCTTTCAATTTTCTTCAAAAATTTAGCCATTTTGCGTCAATATTAAACTTTGAAGTTACTTGTATTTTTTCAATTGTAATTTTCCTAGTCTCCATACCACAGAACATATCTTCCATATAAAAACGTTTTTTTCTTCATATAATCTCTATCCACCCTAATATATTAAAACTATTCAAATTAGCTATCATTAGAATCCAAATGATACGTCTCGTTCATATTGGGCGCAATATTAGACAACACATAAATACGAGACTGATTTCACACCGTGTGGGCAATTATAATGAGTTACAGTCATCAGTCAGAATAAAAAAAAAGTAAGGACTCTTAATATGAGACTGGTTTAAAATAAAAAGCATTTTAGATATGTGTAAGCATAAGTGTGAGCATTGGTTTCAATTTAGTCCCAAGAAGCCCAAACCATCAGTAATGCAAGAAACGAACTGTGATAGTGATGATTTATTGTATATAGGAAATAGAAAAAAGAACCGAAATGTGTGCTATTATGAATAGTGACAAGACGAGAGAAAGACACGAATGTAAATATATAGAACTGTTGATGAGGATTTATGTGGAAACACTGATGCTTCTTTTATTATTATTGTGTTATATATATATGTGTACACATTATATATGTGATTATCTTCATTACTGAACCTGAAATAACGGTTTAACTTTTCCCGATTATGTTTGAAATAAATGTTATTCCATTTTGATGGTGTCTTTTAATTTTATTTTACTTTGCACCCACCATCCCTCAAATAAAAATATTCGGAAGAGCGACCTGCACATACACCTTATCTTATTTATATGAAAGGACTTTCGAAGTCACCGATTTCTATTTTGAACATATTTTCTTTTCTTTTAATTAAAAAAGATTATTATAAAACAAAAGGGAATTATTTCAGAAAAAAATGCGCCTTCTCGAATATATCTGTTGTTAAAAGAGAAAATAGGTCTTTTGATTGTATGTAATTACGGAGTGCAAAAATTTTGGTAAAAATTCATATAAAAATTTGAATTAGCTGTAGCATTCTGGTTGCATATTTCTCATGAATTATACTTTTACTAATGAAACAAAAAAGTAGTGAAAAACCCCCGTGTATATGTAAAATATTTTAAGTGTGTATTTTATCGTGAAGGAAAATTCAGCTACATGTTTGTGACAACACATATTTTTAATAAGATTGATATATATATATGTGTATGTGTGTTTAAAGCTAATTTTTATAAATATATAATACTTTTAGCATATTTAATATAATAATAATTTTTATTTAACGCATACTAAAAAACATTTAATAATTTAGGATCCTGCTATCATTCCTTGTTTGATTCTATAATAAAGATAATCCTGACAAAAATATTTCTCTCTTTCTCCGTTTCATACATTATTTCTTAAAATCATAATAGATTATTAGACACTTTCATTACATATACATTTAAAAACTTTTTCAAGGATAGCCGACGCAGTAAATAATTTCTTTGTATAAATCAATGCATTTGATTGTCCTAATGAGGTATCTCCCTATTCTTTATTACCCACAATTATTATTTTTAATTGTTTGAAAAAATTTGATAAATCTAAAGCAATTCTCAACTATGTAGTACAAAGATAATCTTATTTTAATTTACAAATATACTGATATGGTGCATAATTATATCTTACTTTTCTAATATTATTTCAGGACTACAGAATTCCTTGTGCTAGTTCAATCGAGCTATGAATATTGATAATAACTATATATGTATTGGAGAAAAGAAGTTCACTCACTCATCACGAGATTTCCAGAACTATAGACCTAGTCTTGAAATTTGGCAGGTATATTTCTTTTGTTGAGTAAAGATATGTTAAGCACGAGTTTTGTGGAAATCGATGTACAAAGAGAGGTTAAAGGGAGATACAGGTAAAGTTTTTCGTTTCTGAACTATTAGGTAAAGACTTGAAATTTAGGAAGCATGTTTCTTTTGTTAATTAGAGACCTGCTTATTTAAAAAAAATGTCTTATACATACATTTGAATGATTTTTTTTATTTGTTTGGGACTTATACGAATCCACGCCGTTGATCTCATCGTTCCAAAATTTTTCAGGGAGCTTCATTAATGCTTCAGAAGAGCCGGGGGAAAAAAAGCATATCTCCTTCCCCGAAATTTCTAAATTTATTTTAGAGTTTTGTTCTGAAACCCCCTTGTTTATATATATATATATATATATATAGTAAGTGTTCGCATGTGTACGTGCAAAGTCGCCAAATGCTATGAGTGAAAATCCTGTCTCGCTTATGTTTAGAAAACGATTCATGCATTTGGTGACGTTTTTGGATTTGGCAACGTTTAAAAATGGGTTTTGTTGAAATTGACTCCCGAAGGTGGTTTATGGAGGGCGTTGTTCAAATTCCGGTTTTTGAACTATTCGACGAACAAATTTGAAATTTGGCGAGCAGCTTTGTTTTATTGATTACAGATTCGTTAAAATGGGTTTGGAGAAAATTGACTGGGGGATGTTATGGGGGAAGTAAAAGACAACAGCGCCAATTTTAACTCATTTTGGGCCCTGTGCGTAGAAGATCTACGGGCCCCTTTGGCACTGGTGGAGCGAAATTTATAATCATAAAAAGTGGTTAAGTCAGGCTTATCCGGGCCCCTGCCCAATGGATAAACCGGCACTGAAAGACAATTATAGTTCCGTTTTAAAAATTTATGTCCTGTCCTTTTTAAATCAAGAAATGAGGACAGTAAAAATGTTTTTCATTACAATCAAAAGTTTAATGCTAGATCTTAGATATTAATTATTTAAACATTATATAGTCATACAACATCATGAAATACTCTGCCAAGTGGGCGTGTATGACTAAGAATAAAGAACAGTTTTAAACTATTATATGGTTTATGTTAATGGAGATTTAATTAAAAAAACTTGAAATGGTATTTTATGGAGAGTGAGAGTTATATTAAATCAGCACTATACAACACAAGTGTTGTTGGCAAAATGTCCAAGGGACCCGAATTCCCCTGAAAGGGGCTTAGAGCTTCAAACCGGTCTCCTGGGAACTACCACGCCCGTGACCATTCACTTTTTTGGAACAAAATCTTAGTCTACGACACCTCCCTCGCTAAATTACCACATACACCGACGGGCAGACTTTGAATCTTGGCAGATTTAAAATGCATTTAGGATCATAACCCCTTGGGTACTACGGTCGCCTGAAATATGGGAAAGCATAATTTCTAAAAAATATTAGAAAAGACCAAGACACTAATTGAAAAAAAATCAAGAAAGCTAAGATTTGACAAAAGATTTTATTAAATTGCAATTTTTATAGATTTACATCTTTGCCTCGTGTCTCAAAGCCCTCTGTACAGGTGTGATATGACTCTAGGCCGGATACGAGGCAGGCAAAGTACCAACAACAATTAGTATGAACAGCATTTTCTTATGTAACAACATCGAATTTTTTCCCCCCGTGCCACGACTACAAGAAACAGAGGAAGCTACAATACACATCAAGATTATCTTGAATGGTTCGAGGCTCAACAAAAAGCAACACATATATTCATAACAGGAATTTTCATAGTTCGACTTCAATATAGTGAACTTTTTTTTAAAAAATACAGTAATTTTTTTTCCTTTTCACCAAACTGATGTGCGTCAGATCTTCCGTATAAAAATGAATTGCAAATGACTAAAAATTCTGGCCCAAGAAGAGGAAGAAAAATATATGAATTAAATAAATAAATAATTTGTTCACTACGATGCGCGAATGGTGTTAAAAATTCACCATTATTCTAAAATATTTCCCTTTATTAGATAGTGCTGTCATGCGCGCTGCCTTAAAATAGAAAATTTATGATAAACATTAATAAAATTTTTAAAAAAATAATAATGTAATAAATGAATTTTAAACAACGACTTTTTAAATAAAACATATTTAAGAAAAACAAAAAATAAAATATTTGAAAAACGTTAAACATTTGATACTTTTTATTGCATCCGCTCGCGTTCCAATTTTGTACTATATCTGGTAAAGCCAAATATGATTTCCAGTTCCTGTCATTTTATACATAAGAAAAGATACTTTTTTCTTCCTTTTCTCCAAAAATTTATTAATCACTTTTATTAAATTAAAGAAATTAAAATTTTGGCATAAAAAAAAGCAGAATATTATATTTATTCCAAAAACTTATAAATGCTTAGGTAAGGTTATATTATGAATTTCGCATACAATTACACAAAATCAGAGAAGGGTAAAAAAAAAATATTTACTTAACTTACTTTTATACACTCATAATGGTTTCACTCATGTGATGAAAATTTCTTAAGCTTAACTTAATTTTTACGACTCATTTTTACCATTATATAAGTAATATATTAGATACATAAATCGAAATACTAATTGATTCATTATCACAAAATGTCCTTTCTGCTGTTCACATATAACATGTCATAGAATTCTGTTGGTGGAATTCAGAATTTTCTCTTAAAAACACGAGAAAGGCGAAAAGTTGAGACGCATTTTAAATTATTCACACAAAAAAAGAATGTATGTATCTTGTTTGAAATAAAAAATTTCAATAAGGATTAAAATATTTCTTATGTGCTTAACTCAGAGGTTTTGAACAAAGTACCCCCGAAGAACGCTTGATCAAAGTCTGACATTTCAATCCTAATCTAATCGGGAGATAATCTAGCGCTTTACAATTGTTGCGATTTTTTTTCATTTATTTTGTACGAAGACACCAGTGAGAAAATACTTTATAAGGTTCATTCCAAGTTTGTCAAAAGACAAGACAAATGGAAAAATTGTTTTATAATAAAACCTCAATCGATTTTTACCACCGGAACGATTTCAACATGTACACATCGATATAGTTGGATCTTTACCTACATGCCAAGGTTTCAGATACCTGATAATGATTGATCGTTTTTCAAGATGGATTGAAGCACTATTTATTACTGATCAATTAGCAGAAACAGTTGCAAAAGACCCGATTTCAATCTGGATTAGTCATTTTTGAATTCCCCACAACGTATTACATCTGACCAAGGAAAACAGTTTGAGAGTTCACTTTTCTCATCTCTAAGCAAATATTTTGTCTTTCATACCTGTAAGGCGACCGAGTAGCATCCGCAATCGAATGGGCTAATCGAAAGGCAGCATAGTAGTGTAAAAGCCCAGCCTGAGATTTCCTTTACAGCAAAACAAATCTTGGGAGGACACTTTGCCTTTTGTTTTTCTTGGAATACTCAAAGAGGATACGTGAGGTACGATCCAAAAGTTCAGGGACTGCGGCCATCCCTGATGATGAAAGCAAGTACCCACAGTTAAACCACTTGAAATGGATTATCCCAACTCCCGAAGTTAGTTAGCTTTGCTCCGCGACGCAAGAAAGATGGATTTTGTTGAACAGCGTCGCAACATTCTGTCAAATATTAGGAAAAACACCAATGGAGAGAGACATTAGAAATGAAAAGAAAGGTGTACGGTGAATCTACCATGGCAAGATCAAATATTACGAATGGTGTCAACGTTTTAAAGAGGACCGAGAATCCATCGAACGTATTGGACAACCTTCTCTTTCACGGAACGCGGAAAATGCTGCGTTGATGTCTGAATGTGTTCGAAAAGATCGTCACCAAACACTTACACAAATTGCTGAGGCTACAAAATTCTTGAAGACAAGTTGCCAGCACATTCTAACGTAAGATCTCAATATGCGCCGAGTGTCCCACCATATTGTTCCCGGATTGTTGACAACAGAACAAAAGGAGGAACGAATGACAATATCGGGTGATTTAATTGACACTGCCAACAAGGTACCACGTTTTTTGAACCACATCATTACAGGTGAAGATTTGTTTGACATTCAATTGAAGCGTGGGTCCTCAACATGGAAGTTGCCCGGTTTAATGCTATTAAAAAAATTCCGTCAGAATCGGAGCAAAGGGATGATGGAGGTATTTTTTGATCCTCAAGGAATTTTGCATCCAGAATTTATTCCCGAAGACCGAACAATTAACAAAGAGCATTATGTATTTTATGACGCAAACGGCCTCAGTTCTGGCAGAGTGTCGACTGGTACCTTCTGCAAGACAACGCACCAGCACATCGATCCCAATTGGTAAAACAATTCATCGCCAAAACTCACACTAATGTGCTTCTATATACCACATATTTACAGAACATATCCTCGTGTGACTTTTACCTGTTCCCATCAATGAAAAATCATTTACAGAGACGCTGTTTTGTGGAAGCATAGATGAAGAAGTTTACGAGATGAAAGCAGCTTCGCAGAAGGCTTTGCAGGAGGTTGTGGAAAAGGGCTTCCCGAAGTTATAAGAAAGCTGGCAGCAGTGTATCGTTGCCCAAAATGAATACTTTAAAGGTGGATGTGCTTCGGTGATGTGAACTATTCAAGGTAAGGTTATTTACACCTTGTCCCCGAACTTTTGGATCATACTGCGTGGGATATTCTTCAAACGAACTTTCCTACGGAAGTCCTCTTTGTTTACCTGGTGAGTTTGTTACCAAGATTCCTAAGGTCCAGCACTCGGAATACGTTCAAGGACTACAAAGAACAATGTGTGATATGAAATCTTCCGATACTACAACTCATAGAAATAAAACTGTCTTCGTGTACCACTTCATCCGTACAACCTGTTTATTTTCGTCCTTATACTGCAAAACTTCGAGCTCCAAAATACTATGATGTCGAAATAAAAGGAATCTTAAAAAGGATTTCTATCGACAGGCTGAAACTATGTTTCACTTTGAAGGACATAGAGGTCTCCGAGAGAATTACAGAAAACACTCTGCCAATAAAAGGTGTGGACTCACTTCCGCATCGAAAACTCCCAAAGGGATCGCCACATGCAAGTAGCCATTATACAACACACCATTCCCATCTCCCTGTTATGACGACACCTGAGCTGGAGTCCTCTCTCCTAACATCACACCAATTGGAGGTCGTTTCAGCCTCGACAGATTTAATATGCATCAGCCACTCTACACAGACCCTCTTCAGTGGCACAAGGCTCGAACTCATGACACGCTGACCACGAGTTCATGACCTTGACCACTACGATACCACGGTATGCAACAAATTTTGGAATAGAAGCCAGTTGTTAATACTTCATGAAAAGTAAAACTAATAATGAGGAGGGGGTTAAAAATCCTCAATTTATGCAGGTTTAGTTTTTTTTTTGTAACAGATTATTCCTAAATCATTATAATAAAAATTCTTAAGCACATCATAATTACAATGTTTTAAATGTGTCATGAACTTCTGCCCCTCTCTTTACACAGATATACACATACATACAGATAAAAAATTAACAATACATACAAATATATAGTAACAAATAAATTAATAAAGTAAACGAGACGTCAGCTTAAAAATTATTTGGCTTAACCCACACTGCACACGAAAGAAAGTATCACACGTTTGTATAAAAGAAAATAGGAATGAAGTTGCCCAGAAATGCATTATTTCTTCGAAATCAATACATTTTTTTAAGGAAAAAAAAATGAAAGAAAACTTAAAAGCAGTAAAAATGCACATTGTTGTGTGAATAATTTGCTTTTGCAAGAAAAAAATTTCATGTATATGTATTGAGATTTGACTAAGAAATGAAACTCATATCCAGCACACTTTTGTAGAACTACAAAATATTTTCTAGAATTGAGATAATGAAAAATAATAAGGTTTAGCACATTCTGATGTTATTTCAGAAAATTTAGAATTTCTTGCATTGATAGCTGAATAATATCACATTATTCCGCAGTGTCCAGTTCTAGAAATTTTTCCTAAGCTTCCCAAACAATGAAAATCTTTATATACAATGTTTCCAATGAGAACTGGATGTATATAAACAAAAAAGAGAATTCGAGAAGAAACTTTCCATCTCAACTATTGTACCAATCTCAAATACACACAAACAAAGCTACATATATATTGATACAAGACATCAATAGGGATGACAAGCGATTATCACAGAAAAACTGAAAATCAAATAAGAGAATATAAGTCTAACATAGAACAGTTTCACATTTAAATGTCCTGCATGTAAGTGTCAGTAAGTGTTTCTATAATAAAATGCTGAGATCAGATGTGTTTCTTGTCTCCTTCGAAAAATACAAAGAAAAATAAGTGTAACTCGCTAAAATATTTCATTATTTCTATTATAGTTAAATGTATAATGTACAGTTGAATCGATCTACCGTCAATCGATATTTTTGGTCGATTAGGAATAGGGTTTTTTTTTTAAATCGATAGCAGTCGTTCAAACACATTTTGCATTCTTATGATAGTTGACAAGAACAGTTTTCTTTGGCGCTTGGCAGGTGTACTTTTTTTTATGAATGCTTCAGTACATCAAAAAGTTCTTTCAGTCTGCTAACCCTTTCAAGTTCCCTAAAATTAAGAATAAGTGCCCTAGATATTCGCAAACTTAAAATTTTAATCCAGCTAAGACATCGAATGCATTGTTTATTTGCGTAAGAGATGAAAGAGACCATGTCTCAGACAGGATAGTTAACTTCTTGCATTACATGTTGTAAAATTGGTGGGAAACATTTTTGAATGAATTGCAATTTTTTAAAAACTTTTTATAATTGCAATGTTCACACAAATCGACGACTAGCATATTTAGGAACTTTTGAGACCACGAATGCTGTCTTACACTGGAAATGATCAATCGGTCCTATCAGTTTCCGAAGAATCTTTTTTAGAGTGATTGCTTCTAAGATGATTTTCTAGTTCAGAGGAAGAAGCGCAGATCTTATTGCAAACATTACATGAAATTTTCCACGGCCAAGATGCTGCCACTTCCTGATTGGAGGATGGTAAAAGAATGTCTTTTCCCTGAGAATGCGAGTTTTGATTTTGATGAGTGTCATCTCTATCTCCTTGCTTGTTTGCAGATAACAAGGCCAAAGGCTGCTGAGAAGTTGATGGAGCTGAATTTGTAGTAACAGATAGAGCATTACAAACCGCTCCATTTCCCATTCCTGCTGTCTGAATTACAGAAATTTCGTTCATTTTAGGAGGGGGTTGGTGTGGGGGAAGTCCGTTGATGAATGGAGCTAAATATGGAAAGTATGGTGGAGGTCCGAATTCTCCAGGTTTACAACCAGGCTGTGGTTGGAATTGGTTGATTTCCAAGGACATCCGACGACCTCGGCGTGATGTACTGTTATTCCACATATGAGTACCCATGTGCACTTTCAGATTTCCCTTAGTAGTAAACGCCCTATGACAAATATTGCATTGGAAGGGTTTCTCTCCAGAATGAGTACGCATATGAATTTGCAATGCACTACCACTTGAGAATGGTTTGTTACACACTTGACACATGTGCTTAGGTTGACCAGGGGCTCTCTTTGGAGTAGGTAATGGTTCGGTAGTAGGTCGCTTTGCTGGTGGTGGTGGTGGTGGTGGTGTTTCATCCGGCAGCTTCTTTGGTTTTTCCCCACTTGTTGGATCCCCCTTATTAGAAGAACTTGGGGATGGATTACTATTACTATTGGTGGAAAATGCTTGTGGGGGAAAATCCCGGATTTTGTGAGTCAACATGTGCTGCCTCATATTACCCTTCGTCGAAAAACCCCTGTCACATACTTCGCACCTGAACGGACGCTCTTTGGTATGACTTCGATAGTGAATTTCAAGTGCACTATTGCACGCAAATGTCTTATAACAAACTCTACAAGTAGTACTTAGTCGGTGAGGTGGAGCAGCAAAGGGAAGCCCTGCTAATGGCTCGAAGAGCTTTATAGCCGTTGGTGCCGGTCGATGGAAAGCTGGAGAGCTTCTTGGTGTAAGATCTAAGGCTCCCGTACCATTGGTTCCATCAGATTTCTGTACAACTGGATTAGAAATCGAGGTAGATCTAGGAGATTCCCCTTTACCATTTGAAATTATACCTCCAGGAGTAGACCTATCATCAGCAGATGCGTCTGATCCATTTTTGCTTGTTGTAGGAGAAGGCGTTGGCTTTTGAGGATAATTATAGTCACGAAAGTAATTTGACATATTTAGACCCAGTCCAAAATGAGGGGGGAAAGGTAAAGGATGAGTCACATTACTACTTATGGCTTTGACATGATTCTCCAAAGCCGTTAAAGATTCGGTATAATTAGTGCTACAACTGGGTATGCTTATAGGTGGATAATGACGATCCGATCCATGTACACTAAAAGGAATAGGACAATCACTAGGTAATGTCATCGGTAAAGGTCTATCACTGGCAAGACTAACCATTAATGCGTTCGACTGACTAGAAAACTTCGACAACATTCTATCACTTACATTCGATGGAATTTTGACATCATTATGCTTTGGAGATTGAATTGGACTTGGGCCTCCAGCATCGTGATTTAAGCTAGACTTTGCGTCTGATTTCATATCCACTGGCATACAGGTTTCCATTCTATCTTTTTCCGAATTGGGGCTACCTCCATCGATTTTCAAACTGTCATCTGTAGAATTTATATCATTTTTGAGTGGTGAATCTGCTTCAGATTGAGCAAAACTAAGTATAGTAGATTTCGCTTCCTTTTCTACAGGGGCTTCGTCAGTATTAGATGATGGAGAACAGCTGCTTTTCGGACTGTTCATTGGGGAACCATTTGTAACTTGCGAAATGTTATGTTCCATTCTAGTGGGTTTGATGACAGACTCTACTGGTGGTAAAGTTACCGATTTCCTTCTTTCTTCTTCGGCTTTTGAACTGGTTAGTGCTAATGGCTCTGCATTAACAAGCCGAGATTGTGCAAGAAATTGCTTGGGGTAAGACGGTGGTAACAAGGTTGGGGGCCTGTCATCACATGGATTGTACATGGGAGGTAGATGTAGAACATGATCACTAGTATGACTTGCTACATGCTGTTGCAAAAGAATTGGATTTTGAAACTGTCTGTGGCACACTGGGCACTGATGCAATCTGGTTGGGGTTTTAGTACGATGGACACCCATATGCGTCTTTAAGTTGCCTTTAGTTGTAAAGGCCCGACTACATAATTTACACTTATAAGGTCTTTCTCCCGTATGTGTGCGGTAATGCATTTGCAGAGCACTTTTACAACTCAGTACCCGTTGACAAATGATGCATTGATTGGGTTCTATAAGCTTATTTTCAATATTATCTACCAATTGTTGTAGTTTTGAAGTTTCGGAAGTTTTTGTTACCTCAATTAGGCTCTCCCATGAATTGTCATTAGATCCAATTCTTGGTAAGAGGTCCTGATAATAATTTGGATCTTGAAGAATGTTATCATTATTCTCAGCAGATGGCCCTGTGTTGTTGTTATTAGCACTGTTATTAGTGATTGTCCCATTTCCAGGTGTAATTTGAGACGTTGATGGGTACTGATCATAAGGAAGGAAATATGGTGCGAAATTCGGAGAAGTCGTGAAGGACGGTTGGGATGATGCCACTTCCGACTCATCATCGTCCATGCAATTGGAATTATCTCCATCTTCATCATCGGATCTTTCAACGTCAATTTTCAAATGTGAAAAATTCTCGTTTGGTATATTATCATCGGAAGAGCCGTCGAGAGAATTATCACTGAAGTTTGATGTGTCATTTGGAGAAACACTGCGGCTGTGAGTTTCTCCTTGAGGTGACTTCCTACCATTGACAGTCTTTGAAAAGTCCAAAGCCTGCTCTCCTTTTAAAAGATCTGCAAAATTGAATGAATGAAAATGAATTTCTCATATAAAAAGTCAGAACTATATAGTATTTATTGCTTAAAAATTTTTTTGCAAGAAAACATCATGAGCAATACAACTTTAAATATTTTTACCATAATAAGAAAAAGGGAAACAAAAAAAAGCATAAAAAAATACATTAATTTTATGAGATTTTTTATTTGTGTTTGATAACGAGCAATATTTGTTTGCGAAGATTTTAAATTTAATAATACCAATTTAATTATATTATACTTTACATATTTCACATTCACGAGAAATAGCTTTTGCAACTGTTATTGAATCTGATCCTCTTTTATTATTACGGACAATAAATATTAAAATTTGTATTGGCTTCAAGTAAGAGAATATTTATTGATATCACACTATAAGGCAACACGAGGGCTATTGATGGCGGGCCTCATTATTCTGGACCAATGTGAAGTGACGAGGTCGACGCCTGAACTGGCATATTCCTCCACAAACTACCACACCCTACCAATGGGAGGACTTTAAGTCTCAAAAGATTTAACTTGCTCCAGCCCCTCTACTCGGTTGGTCTACAGTGGCACAAGGGCTCATGACACTCTGGTCACTTCGTGACAATAGCCACTAGGCTACCGTGACCACGTATTAACTTATGAATATTGATATAATTTTTTCCAGATAACCCAATATCCCAGTTAGAATTAATCAAATTTCTCCCTAAGTGGGATCATATTTTATTAAAATATTGCCAAAAAAGGGCGTTCTAATAAAGCACCTACGCAGTATCTGATCTTAAGAAATGGCATCTGTATCAGGATTTTGGCAATTCTAACAATTACTGAATGCAAAAAATGAACACGCGAATAAAATAAAATACACAATTTAATATTGAAGATCTTACCTCTGTCATTACTAGTGCTAGGAAACAGAGTTGGTGGATTCTCTGGTCTTCCATTTATTTCAAAAGAGGGACGTCCATCGGGTTGCTTAGGTTCATTTCCCACAAAATTAGGGAGTTCCATTCTTTCCTTATGTCTCTGAAAATGCACCTTCAGGTTTCCCCTGGTTGAGAACGCACTCCCACACACGTTACATTGAAACGGCTTCTCCCCAGTATGAGACCTCAAATGGATTTGCAGAGCACTATCGCTTCCAAGAAGTTTACCACAAAACTGACATTTGTGCCTCAGTGCTGGGTCCAAATCTTTGTTTCTTTTGGATCTGAAAAGGAAGGGAATATAGTAGGTGATACAACAATACATTGAAAACTCAAAAGAAAGCTTTGCACTTTTGTACATTGATGTATAATTATTAGTATATTTATTAACTCATCTACAATAACACCAAAAATAATTCTCGGTTTGGTAAAAAAAAAAAACTGTAAGAATTATACAAATGGCCCTTGTACAGAAACGTCTTAAGGTATTCATTCGACTACCCTAAAATTATGAATTTTGCCAAAAATTGAGAAATTTTTTTAATGATTTTATTTTATAGGCCATCTTATTAGCTTAATAAAAATACCAAGTTTATTATTTTCCGTTCACTAGAACAAAAACTACAAGTGTTTTAGTAAAAGCAGATGTCATTACTTTAAGCAAGATATGTCATACTTTAAAAAGCGTTTTACTAGAAATGTATTTTTTTGAAAATACTCAAAAGGGGCCAGCAATTGCTCAAACAGTTTTGAAAATAATTAACTGAAATTTTTTGTATGTTCTGAAAATAGTAATATTAAATTATTTGAAAATATTTTAACCTTCACATTTATCAATCACTGTTTTATTACAAAATTTATTGCCCCTTATGTGAATATAGCTACTGTTTTTTTTAAGCAGTTTCATGTAATAACAAAGGTAAAGTGCTCTAGTTTTTGTAAAAATTAAAATATCTCTTATCCTGAAAGTCATTTTAAAAATGAATAACATTGCAGCATATAAGAATTGAAAATCTGTTTATAAACATTTTAGTACAGAATGTGTGACGGATCTATACGATCTTTAACTATATATATAACCTCCTCTATTTTTCTTAAAAGGATTTATTTATTTCAACCAATCTTCACCGAGAGCCAGGCGTGATTTATGCAAATAAGATACATTATATAAGTTCGGGTTTTTCATGAGTTAAGACAGTTAAGTAAAGTGAAGTGATTATATATATATATATATAGGAAGAGTGAAGTTAAGTGAATTAGAGATCGAGACGTCAGCACGAAGTTGTTGACAATCGTAGATAACCTGTTACGTGTGGAGCTACGCGAGGAGAAGCGGATTGAATATAGGAAAATCCTTATTACAGAGCGTGGATTCTTCTCCCATTCTTCCAGCCATTAAAAAGGCAAAAATCATCACGAAGGAACAACGATGTAAATATAAAGTCAGTGATTTTATATAAGATATTGCGAATATTCGTACGTGGCGTAGATGTACTTGTGCGCGTTTAAGCTTTCCTAGATTCAGTTGATGTTCTGAATATTCAACTAGTAGTGATTCCTCGTTTTGTACTCCACTCTTATTTGTTTTTCTTAATTGAATTGTGTGTGTCCAAACTTATGTGCTGATTAGAATCAATAAATCTATTTGATTTGCAATTATGTCTTTTGATCATTTAAGTCCGCCTACACATCCGGTAGTATTTTCTCAGATAGACAGAGAGTCAGTAGTGTAAGGGGTGGCTTTCAGTCACGACAAATGTATCACGTTTATATTATTTTTTATCAATTTTTTCTCCATTTTAGTAGTAATGATTTATTTTTCTATTCTTATAATTTTAGCATATTTTTTTTTCAAATGTTCTAAGCAAATCTAAAAACAACAACAACAAAAAAAAACCCCTCATATCTCCATTTTCTTTTAAAAAAAAGTTGTCGCTAGTATGATGCCTTAAGGCATGAGCCAACTGGGCCCGGGCCTCGTCTCAGCCTCAGTAAGATAACGATGCGAATAATTTTAACGAACTAATGTTATCCCCGGCCCTAGTCTCCAAAAAAAAAAAAAAAAAAAAAAAAACCCTGGGAATTTCGAAGTATATTGTAACGAACAACAGTGGCAAGACTGCATTATGTGATAATCTTGGCCTACCACCCTGCACTTTTATTACTCATTTTGTCAGAAAGTGGCAATCTGTCGCACCGGTTTGTGAGACTACAAGCTATGCACATATTTATTTATTTCAGATTACCGTTTGTACGAGTATTTGATAACATATGCTATGTACTGTTCACTTTTAAAGGTCACAGGTAGGGCTTATTTTTGTATAGGAGACCAAGCCCTCAAGAAGTCTTAAGACATCCCTGCCTTTGTACAAAGAGAAATGGGTTGGATTTTAATAAACAAGGAACTAAAACTGGTATGAGATGAGCCTAAATAGAAAATATACTGAACATTTCTTAAAAATTTTTAAAATATGAAGATATGTTTCAAATGTTCTCTGAGTAGTAGTTGAAACACCGATGAGACCCTGGAAGCTAATTGCAGGGATAATTATGAATTCAAAAGATAGAAAAACGGCTTGTTGATAAAAATAAAAAAAACTACCCGGAATGCACACGAATAACATTACAAGTTTAAAAAAAAATTTTTAAAAGAGTTTTACATTCTTACCTGCTATCGTCATCCATTCCATTT
The DNA here is from genome assembly GCA_019973975.1 of Trichonephila clavata. Classification (NCBI taxonomy): domain Eukaryota; kingdom Metazoa; phylum Arthropoda; class Arachnida; order Araneae; family Nephilidae; genus Trichonephila; species Trichonephila clavata. Next base: position 115,335 of record BMAO01035454.1, on the reverse strand, counting down.
AAAAACGACTTCCTGGACATTGAATCTTGAATGTACCGTTCTGTATGCTTTTGCAACAATGCCAAGCTATCTTCGGTGGGTGGTTCTGAATCCAATGGACTGTCTTGTGTTCTTCCACCTTGTGGATAAGCTGCTGTGGCACAGGCTGCAGATGCAGAACTTGAAGCTGGTCCTGCAGCTTGGATGTTGTTGGCTATTCGAAATGGAGTGAGAGCTGCAGTTCCAATCAGTGGTGGTGCATTTCCAGACGGATCTTTGGATTGCACAATTTTTGCAATTACTTTTAAAATCTCAAGTTGTTCTATTTGATTTTGATGTAGTGTAGATACCAAGTCATTTAGTGGAGTTCCATTTGGACCAAGCTGAGCTACCGCCACGGACGTGTTCTCTAAATGAGCAATTGTGACATTGGTATTGGGTCCACGAGGTTCGAACAACATGGATTGTACTTGACTATTTTCTTGAAGCCATTCCTGTAACGAAGAAAACGGCATATCGGCATTATCAAGCTGAATAACTGGATCGTATTCGGAGCTTTCGTTATCGTCTTCATCATCGGTGTCTAACGGAACGTCCAGCAACGGTGCCACCAGAACAGGTCTTTTGCTGACACAAATCTTTTTATGCGACAGGAAATCCGACAGTGTGGGAAATTCAGCACGACATTTTCCACACACATGTTCGTCTCCTTCAGTTTCGCTGCCTGATCCGGATCCAAAACCTACAAAGGAAGAATATTACTGTATCTTTTTCTGGATGGTGTTTTTGTACAAATATATACTCTTAATTAAAAACAAGTGATATAAAAAAACATTTTAAGTCGATTCCTACTTTGAATGGATGAATAGAAAGTATTTTATTAACGACTGAAAATTTGAATAAGATTATTATATTATATATATATATATATATATAGGGAGAGAGTGAACTAATAGTAGGAATTGAAAAAAGAGCATGATTTGCCTGAACATGATTGCATGAGCATGAACTAGCCAAACCGGGTGTGCATTTTTGTCATTGTTTTAACAGTTACAACAATGGAGACGAATCTAAGTTGGCGTTGAAAACCGGTCATTAATTAATATTTGAAAAACTGTGTGTGTGTATTAACATCAAGTGTCATCCGCTACAAGTTTTAAAAAAATTATTTGAACTTGATTGGATGAATATAAAGTATTTTATTAACGATTGAAAATTTGAACAAGATAAATATAAATATATATATATATATAGTAGGAATTGAGAAAAACCTTTCTCATACGAATATTTTTGTAAAGAAAATTCTGTTTTGAACTACATCAACTTCTCAAAATTATGGCATAAAATTACCTTTTCTTTTCTCAGAACTTCTTTTACTTTTGATAATACTACAGGAGATAGTATTCGTCTAACTTCTTGTGTTCTATATAACATCAAAAGTTGAACTAGAGTTATTGGTAAAAGGCCATGTAATTTAATCAATGGTTTCTTGGGCATGCTGGGGAGGCGTCGAAATATGAAGGGTATGGAGAATCACTTGTGAGTACCTCGACATGATCAAGAAAACATGTCATTTCTTAAAAATAAACAATATTCCGATCTATATAGAAGTCTATTTTTTATGCTCATCTCTTATATTGTTATTATTATTATTATTATTGAAACTTTTATTTTTATACCCGGTGTATAGCGTACACCCCGTAAATTTCGATAATATTTGTGTTTAAAGTGCGTATTATATAAGCCTGATTTTACGGTATTTCGTATATTATAAAATGTGAATGTAATACTGTATATGTGAGGGGTTAGAACCTAGTAAAACTAAAATTTATCATAGAGAATTACAAAAAAGTCTGGAAACTATAAAAAAAAACACGGACACGCTATTTTTTTTTTCGTATCCAAATCTTTGCTGATATAGGATTATGTTTAAATCTGGAATCATTAAATACGACATCTGCTCTTTTACAGAAGATTTTCAGAAATTTAATTAGATAAAGTTGCAAATTTTGAGAAATAATGCAGTTAATCATGATGGTTTTCAAGTTTATTGGGACTTACGCATTATATCTTCGATCAATTTCGCTAAACGAAAAGACATCGACAGTTAAAAAAAATGTCGCCAAATGCTGTCATCATTATTATGACAGTGTTTGAACGAGAGCGTGAACAGTTTCTATTATTGGTTGTATATCGCTGTATTTGGTGGCATCTTTTGATTTGAGGAAATTGCGATCCACGGTATAATACGCAAGTACCATTTATTGTTATAGCAATAATAGCCTTTGTTGCTTCATTGCCCACAAAACCTGTAACCTGTTTATTGTTATATTTTCTTACTTCTAAAGTTTTTTTTTCATTTATAATACATCATACATGAGATATAAATATAATTAATATTTGTTATGTGATTTAAAATGTAAATACTCTTATATGTGGAATACAACAAAGGATGATTTAAAAATACAAAAGTTAAAAAGGGGTATAAGATTTACTTAATGTTTCACTTGGAAGGAGGCAGAGATACAGGAATCAATATTTATAGTTGGAATAAAATAGAAAATATAGTATAATCACGATTAAATGTTTTAAAAATAAAAATCAAAAGTAACTATTCTAAAATATAAAGGATGTAGTCTTTATTTTTGAGTTGTTAAAATTCGGATTTTTTTGTTCTTGAAAAATAAATTTATTGTGTGTGAACATAACTCTTTTATATTCAATTGAATTTCCTTTACTGATTTTTATTAAACGGAAACGTCAGACAAAAATTTATTAATTAAAAAAATTATAAAAATATTTACGAATACCTTTTACTCAAATCAAAATTAGTTTGGTGAACAGAAATCAAAGTACACAATTTGAAACAAAAATATAAAAAAAAAAGTTGAGATTAAATGATGCCAAATATAATTCTTTTATTGAAATGTAAATTAATTGGAAAAAAAAAATGCGTTAGATATATATATATATATATATTTTTTCGTATAGAAGAAGGGGAAAAAAAGAATACTGATCTAAATATTTTAGGTTTAAGAAAATTTTTAGAAACCTTTTAAAATTTTCAGATAATTTTTTCTTCTCCTTTTTTTTTGTTTTTTTTTTGTTTTGGAAAAATTAGATATCTGATTAAAACTAGTTTTTCATACTCAAAAATTCGAAAACAAATTTTATTTCAAAAGAAAACCAAAATTAAAAATCGTCTGCGCTATAAACGAGAAGAATATATAAGTGATAACATAAAACAAATTTTTTCTCGATGATAGAAGCGATTTAAAAATGTGTTTTTTTTCAATTACCGTATAAACTGTAACTCCTCTCTCTCTCTAGGAATAGAACTAAATATTAAATGCATCTGAGAGGAGAAATTTTCGTAAGATTCATTTTGAAGAAAAGAAGATTGCAATGTTTTCAGAGCCTCAAAATTTGAATTTAAGAAGTATACAAGTAAGTCTCTTTATTTTGTATAGAAATATATTAGAAATGCAAAATAATCTTATATTCTGTTAATGTTTGAGCTTAATTGAATTTAAAACAAAGTTAAAGTTGTATCTCGATTATCTTTCGTACAACGTAAAAGTTACAACCGATCAAATCCTGAGATTTATTTCACAGTCCATGAACTAAAATACTTTTTTTTCCCTATCTATAATTAAGATAAAATTTATGATGCCAAATAGTATAAACCATTTGAATTGAATATACGAGTAAAAGAGAATTGCTTAAAATATCTCGCTATGAATATTAAGTAAAGAGTTTTTTTTTAAAGAGTTATACTTCATGGTTTTGAATTTATCCGGATTTTGAATCAATGCGTTTCAATGCATATTTATAAAATAATTTGAGAATAAACTATTTGAGTGGTATGTTATATAAGACAATATACAAACAAAATAATTTATCAAATTTTAAGAAAGAATTCGTGGAATTCATTTTTAAAGTTTTATGATTATATAAAATCAATTCAGATCATTGTTAAAAAAAAAAGTAAAAGATAAGAATTACATATTCCTTCGAAATAATTAAATTATTGCTATTATTAAAGAAAAAAGGCTTAACAACAAATTGTCATTAAACTAATGTGTGAAATGAGCCTAAACTAATATGTGAAAACTAATGTCTAATTTGCAAGAAAGTTGAACGTTTTAATTCATGCATCTGTTTTTATTACAACGTTTTTAAAAATTGAAAGCATTGAGCTAATAAGCAATTTTTTGTTTTAATATGCAATTTGAAAATTCATTTATCATTTTTACATATGAGACAAAACATACGAAATGCATTTTATGCATAAAAAAGTGGATCAACTAAAATAAAAATGAGTAGTATTATAAAATATGCTGCTCTGTATAAAGGATAGGGATTTGATATATTTTAATTTTCGTCGGATTGTGAAGCCCCATGAAGGCTGTAGGCGACAGGCTTCGTAATTTTGAGTCATGGTGACTAGGATGACATCTGAGCTAGCACCCCACTCTCCAAACCTCCACATCACGACAAACGGGTTAACTTTGAGCCACGATGAATTTAACGTACATCAGGCATCTTAACTACACGGTGGATCCTTCAGTGGTGCTGGTTTCGAACCTGCTGAACCAACAATGCTGGCGGCAAGTTCGGGATAATTACCACTTGGTTACCATGGGCTGTAGAGGATAGGGAAGTCGGTATATAAAGTCAGCGTTTTGTGGAAAACTCTTCTATCTAAAAAAAAGAATACCTATTTCTTAACGTTATGTAAAGACAGCTTCAAAAGAATGCATTTAAGCAAACATGCTACTAATGTGTAAATCTTAATTTTTTTCGCAACATATTTATTTAGTATTAAATAAAGATTCGATAAAAAAACATTTCAATTTTTAAATAAAATAAAAATATTAACGGCATATCATTTAAAAAGAAAATTTTGCAACTTTAAGATGAATTTCAAAACTTGCCGAAATTTCGTTATTTGAAAACAATTGTTTAATTTAAATACAATATTATACTAAGCAAATTTTTAAGCAATTGAAATATAAATAAATATGTATATACGATACATATATAAAAAAGAGTTATTTAAAAATTTTGATTATTGTTCTTTTTAAACTTTAAAATATCATTGCATGAAGAAAGCGAGTAATTTAGTATCAATTTCGCATTAAATACAGAAGCATTGAAAATTTCGAGTTTGGTTAATTTGCTTAATGTTGCCATATAAATTAACCAATGCAGAATTTTTTAAATTTAAAATTGTATTGAAACTGATATTTAAATCACAAGTTTTAGCTAAACGAGTGTAACTGCTACATATAATTTTTGAAAATATATAAAACTGAAACAAAAAATGCTTCGCGGGTAAAAATTCACACAGAAAAAGCAGAGTTTTAAAATCAAGCTTTTAAATACAATACATTGGGCGTACAATTTTGCATAAAACGATTAGAAATTTAGAGTTGTTTTTAAAAAAATTACAATTTTTTTTTCTTCCTTCGCTTTAAAAGTTATAATTTCGTCAGAGAAAAATTAAACATTTTAGAGCATTATACAACTTAATATTTGACAAATAATTCCCTTTTGAATATTTACTTACTCACGCAACGAAATGAACCCTGCAATACTGAAAACCAGAAATAGTAATAAAACAGGCGCGAAAATATCAGAATTTCAATAAAAGAAAAAAAAAAGTCAACCTTCACAAGCATACATCTAATTTAACGAAAAGTTCTCAAGATTTATGGAGTAATTTGAATTAGTATCGCACATTAAAGAAGGTTTGTTTTGCGAAACAGAGAAGTTATAAGGCTTCAAAGTGCGACAAAGCAAATTATATACCTCTCGACACACAGAAAGAGCGAAGAGGAAATAAAACCGTGGAAAAAAAACCCGGGAACAGAAAAAAAATAGGTAAAATAAAAACCACCCAAGCTGTAGCTGAAAGGGAGGGGGAAAGTCATTTTCACCGGTAGGTTTAAAAGAGCACATTATACCTTTGTGCAGGAAGTGTGCCGAGATGGTCTTTATAAGCAAGAACAACAGGTAATATGGGTCCGCTGATCACATTTAAAAACTACTGTCCGGATGTACAAAGGAATATAACAAAGGAAACAGACGATCAAATGAGAAAAAAGCCACAAATTTGCTTTTCTACCTCCCCCTACTCTTCTTATTTTGAAAATAAAAAGGGGAAAAAAATGTCGATTTGTTGTGAACGCGTTGGTGAAAACATTCAAACATCCCTCCCTCCCTACCCCCCTTACGAAACCCGATATAGTTTGTGTCGTGCTTCCTCTTGGATGCACACGACTTGCCATCTGGTCAAGCTCCACGGTGAAAGGTTTTCGGACATTTCCAACGACAAATATATTCTCTCTTTCATGGATCTTCACTCCCTTTGGCAATTCTTCATAAACAACATGCATTTTAGTCGTTCTGTTACACTGCATCCACAGTTTTGTTTTACAAGTGATTCAAAAGCAATTTCAGCGGTCTCTGCCGAATCGAAAACTTCTGCGGAGGGAGGAAGTCATGGTTCATGAAATAGTTATATACTTCGATTGCTAAATGTTGAAAAAACTGGGATGCTCTTTTAGATTTTGGATGTAAATAATTTCTTTGAACGGTAATTAGATGGAGTATCGCCATTTAAAACGCTTTTGAAAATGACGCATAATTCTCGCAATTCATATGCTATTCTAAAATAAATAATTTTAGTTATTACTTCAGTCGCCGGCACAAAACGAATGCTTCCAATCAGTACCTCAGTATAAACACACAAGAACATTTATTTACTCATATTTGCCGATAGAACAATTGAACAGTTTAGGTTTAGAAATCTTACAGTATAATAAGTTCAGTAATGAAACGGTATCTTGTATGTGTGTAAGAGAAAAAGTGAATTATACTTTAAAAATTACTTCGTTTACCTAATGTATGCAAATTTAGAAAATAGCTTTTATGATTTAAAATTTTTTTCTGGGGTACAATACATCCGTTGAATGTAAAGAGCTAATACTCCTTGTGCCTAAGTGTTTATGAATTTTGTATTAGCCATATATCACAGAAAGGTTTGGAACCTTTTCTTCTAAGATTTCGTAGATAAGAAGAAATAGTTAATCGATTAAGATAACATTAACAGAACGCGAAAAACATACATGCACATTATAAACTTCAATTTGAAATGTAGTTTACTTTTTCATAAACTGAATATGAATTTTCATACTGGGACAGATTTTCATGCATGGAGAACTTTCATTTTATTCAATTCAATCAAAAATTATCATGAAATTTACTCCTTTTATGTACATGAAAAATATCAAGCTAAACTCAGTGGCGCAACAGCCCATGACGGCCAAGGCCTACTGTGCCCATCTCAGTATACGTGACCATTGGGTGCTGAGGTGCATGGGAAGATGTTCCGATCAGGCGGTCAGCCTGAAGCAAAACCCGCAGTGTTTAGTCCCCAAGTACAAGCTTGGTTCACATTTATCGACCCACTGAAGGGATGAAAGGCTGAGTCGACCTTACCCAGCCCGAGAATAGAACCCGAACCTGTAGTGTGAAAGCGCGACATGCTACCACTCGGCCTACACCAAGCTACAAAAGGTAAAAAAAAATACTGATACAAATAGCACATTCGATATGAAATTTGAAAGAAGCAAAAGTAATTAAGAAACATTAATTTAATAATGTAATTTGAATATATCTTAGCTAAAGAATTATTAATTATCTATTAGCATAGTCCCTGTAATTAAATCTATAACGCTTTAAAAAGAGATTCGATTTCATCATTTAAAATTTCTTCCTTAAAAAGCACAAAAGGTAGCTCATAAAAAGGTGATTGAAGAAACGAATAAATACAAATGAAAATAATCATGACTTTAAGTTTCGTTTGACTTATGCCGAAATACTATTTTTACTGTACTTCCAACTTTTTAATCAAAGCCACAATTAACAGTCATCCATTATAGTTCCATTAAGCAATAAATATTTGCTTAACTTCTCGGTTCGGATTGATTTCCCCTCTGATTAAACGCAATCAATTTAATCACTTCTTTTGCATTTTGCACCTAGGATTGTTATACAAATTTCATCACTAAATGCACCAAGTTTTCCAGGAAAAACGAACTCATAGTTTATCCAACGAATGACACATAGTTTATCGCGCGTTTCTTTTCTTTTCAATTTCAAATTGTGTTCGCTTTCATGGAGAAAATGAAACGAAAAATAAATAAATGTCGTGGCATTTATTTTGCACATCATTTATTTTGTCCTCCTTGGTCGAGCATTGTGTCTCTTACCTTCCTTTACAAGAAAGTCAAATACAGAGGAGGAAGGGGAAAAAACAACAACTTTAAAAAAGTTTTACAAAAATGGTGAAATAAATAAAACTAGCCTTGTCGCCAGATTTCGAATACCACCCTCTCCTCCTCTGTTTCACGTTCTTCATTTGTTTCAGTTTTTTTTATCCTCGTGTCAGGACACCCGCCACCAATACATATAGCTCCAAGTTGCTCCTTCGACATTTTTTTTGTTGCTTTTTTTTCATTTACTCCTCCCCTCCTTCTCTCTTGCAGTGCATTCGATCAGGATATTCCTCATCAAAGGAATTAAATTCTACGACTGTCGTGTGCATTTGCCGTCTGAAGTTGCCGATCTTTCTCCCTCTCACCCTTTTCACACTTCCCATCTCTTTTTCTCAAGCAATGGACTTAGATTAGTCACTTTAACTTTTCTTCGCACCTACATTCACCGCTCCTACTCCTCCGCGATTTCTCATTTCTTTTCTTCTTTCACCTCAGGAGCATCTTCCTTGTCTTTTTTTTTCTTTACCCTCTCGCACTTCTTTTCGTCGTTTATTTCGCTACTGCCTCGACCATCGGCTTCGATTTACAGCCGAGGCTATCGTCTGGTAGCAACTATGTCCCCACATGTCCTGCCCTCTCTCGACTTCCCTTTCCACTTACCTATCCCTTTTAGATGGGGCCGTGTCCCCGCGTCTTTTATGGCTATCCGGGATTAATAGCGCTTCTTCCTATTATGGCTGGAAACAGGGACAGAAAGATTGGTGTCGGGAGGGTCGAAAACGGAATGGAGGAGAGAGGGGAAGGGAGTGAGATTTTTAGTGTCCGAGAAGCACAAACCAGGAATTACAAGCTATGGAAGGGCATCTGCTGGATTAACTCTTGAAAGGCATCCTGTCCTTCTAATTTGGACAGAAGGGGTAAATGAAGCATTTTTCATGATCATCAAAATTCCGTTAAAATAAAAAACCATTAATATACCGAGGCGAAAGCTCTTTTCTTAACTGAAGTAATAGCCTCTCGAAAAGTTAAGCGGAATCGTAACTTAATGTATCGTAATATTAAAAAATCTGTTTTTTTTTTCAAATTTATAAGTTATTATCGCTAAGACTACACGAAAGAAAAGTAATGGACATATTGCAGCCCCACTTGGATTTCTATTCGCGGTACTCGTCATAGTTATTATTTAAACGGTGATGATATCAATGTTTAAAAAAAATCATTTAAGGGTATTTTCCTCTTTTTGCATATGCAAAAATAGAAACCTGAATACCTTTTTGCTTATACAAAATGTAATTTTGAAAATTTATGTACAGATATATATAATTCAATTTTTTTGCAAGGAATCCATTTTAATAACTATAAATAAAATTATTATAAAATATATTTTTTCATAATTAGTTAAAAATATTTATTTTATACATTTTAGTTAAAAACATTGTAAAACAAGAATTGCAAAGTCGCAGCTTCATTCATTGTATTAGTATTACGTAATTTTCAAAATATTCCGTTTAATTTTTTCATTATTTTTGATTATGAATTATATTGTTCTGCCAAACCTTTTGTTATCCCACTTTTAAAAAGGTTTGTCCACCACTGTAAGAGACCATAGGGGATGGACTTTTAATTATAGACAATGTTAAAAGGATAAGGATTGTACTTTACTTATTTTCATATCATTCCACAAAAGGACTTAAAAGCCTAACTAAATTCCATATACAGCATTCAATACTATTTTATATAGCAGTTTTGATTGGAATTTCTGACCCAAAACTTAGCCAACGATTTTTTGCTTAGTTAGGTTACCAGCCATTGCATAGAAAAATTCAAAGCAAAACTAATGCAGTTTAATGTGTATATTTCTTTTTTTAAACTTTTAAAACAGGATCACAAAACTCTTGTGTGATTTTATGTCTTGATTTGCAAGATAGCAATTGGTATTTGAAATAGAACAAACTTGAGTGCTTTTTAATTTGATAAAATTTTTATTAAAAAAAGAGAACACTAGATCTGTATGCATTGACAGAGGCATAAAAAATTGTAAAAAAGAATAAAGGTAATTATTACTTCTCGGAAAACAATATGTTTACATAGAGATTTACAGTAAATTAATTTTCTGTTATAATTTTAATTATTGAACTCTTACAAGAAAACACATTTCCACTATGAAAACGGAATTAATATTGGCAAATTCGATATGCCGTAAAGGCCGAAAAATGCTGAAGGGGAAAAAACGGTCTCATAATTTGCTAATATAAATATAGATTAACTTGTTTGAAAAACTATCTTGTAACTGTAAACTGTATCTTTTACAAGTCTTTGTGCAGAAGACATTAAAAGTTTTAAATAAGCCTTTCCTTTCCCTTCCAAAATCACCTCTCAATGAATGAGGGAGGTAATGATTATGAACTGAGAAAAGTACCCAAAATAATGGAAATTCTATCAAGTTAGACAAAGTTAAGTTTTTGACTACATTTAAAAAACACAACCAGATCACTGTTTCAATTATTCTTGCTTTTAATAAATAGAAGTACCGGATACACAATTTCTTACCAGCATTTCATTAATCGCATATAACTTTAAACTAGACGATATTTTGAACGGCATATATAGATTTCTTTTCATTCTTCCCCATCATCAAAAGAGCAAAACATTTCCACTTTTCCGAAGGGTAAATCCATTTCCGGAAGAGTATCTATTATTTTACCAAAATACAGATAAAAGACCATTCAGAATAAATTCAAATATTTAAAAAGCCTACCCCCCTCAATGCCGCATTTAGGAATTTCATCTGAAAACTGAATCGGGAGGCTATGGTCCATTAACTTTATGTAGGTAAATGGACCATATGCTAGGCTTAAACAGGATTGCTGTCTTCTCACTAGTGTTTAGAGTCATACAATTTGCTCTCCATTCTTTAATAAAATTAAAAGAAATCTTATTAATCTTCAATTCTTTAAAACTAGAAATGGTAGAAAACCCTTGCGAAATTTATTTTTAAATACACACACAAGCTGCTCTGCTAACGTGTTAAAAAGGGGAATAAAAAACTCACAACACTTAGATTTCAGAGCTTTCACGCAGCATTTCTGATTTGATTTAAATATATTTCTAATCAGTTCTGATGTTCCGATGCTTTTAAAATCTTTCGAGTACACATTACAGTTAACTATTTCCATACTTATTAAAAATGTATTTTGTGCGAACGTGCTCAAATTTCTATTGTGCACTACACAGTAAAAATCTCGGTGTTCAAGAGCATTTTTTTTTTACGAGGGAAAATACGTGACTGCTATTCATTTGGAAGAGATTCTATAAAGAAGCCATCCGGCAATTATGGATCTCATCTCGAAGATATTTTCTTTCCCTCTCCCATTCGTTGATTCCTAGGCAGTTTACCGGAAAAAAAGGAGGAATTCTCAGACTGACCGGATGTGAAGGAGCAAATAACCGGAAACTTATCCGGTCGGTCTATAAACATCGCAATATGTCGCTATAGATGACCATTACGGGATTAAGGGATTGGTCACCCAATATGGCGACACGAGCCTTTTATTTGGCAGTATTTTTATGTTTTATGTTATTGGGGTGCACTGTCAATAGATGTGATGGTTATAATTTTTTGATCTTCAAGTAATTTTTTTATATTCTACAGCTTTATTTTCGAAGTATCCTTAGAATGAAAAACACATAGGCATTTTTAAAAGCTAATTAATTCTTCACAATTTTTTTTTTTAAAAATTCTTTTACTTGGGAAAAGTATCCGAAAAAATATTTAGGAATTAAAATTTGTTATCTTAGTTCAGAATGTTACAAAAACAAATTTCCAATTATGGTATGAATACCAGCATTTTATAACTAAATCAGAAAAATCGGAAGCTATTTTTTTTTTAAATGCAAGGTTGTTTAATTTAAAAGTGATACAAAAATTTAGTTAAATAGGGATATGAAAATAAAATTTTCTGTCATAAAAACAATAAGTAGTGGAATGTAACAACAAAAAGAAAACAGTCAAAAGATGTATACATTTATTTCAGCTTTCTAAATTACATGACAGATCGGAATGTTTCTCGAATACAATTTGTAAAATAAGATCAAGTTGAATTTAGGAGCTCGTGAAGTTTGAAATACGTTTTCTTTTTAAGTAATCGCTATAATAAGAATTTGCAATGAAATTGTTTAGAAATCGCTTTTTGTTATGAAATTTTTGTCAGATGTTCATTTTCTGCTTGAATTCCTAATATTTATTTTAAATTTCTTGAAAATAAAATTCATTCTGTGTAAGGACTTCGATCAACGATTCATAATATGCTTAATCTTCATTAATCTGAATAGCTATTTAAAATTCATAACTGATAAAGCCAAAGCGAGCATATTTTAAGTTATCATTTTTCGACCTGATGCGTAACAGTAATTAATGCATGCATGTATTGTTTTTATTTAAATTCTCTCCTACAATTATTTGCCATATTTTGTTTTAGCTTTTTTTATTATTATTTTACAGTGTTTAGTTATGTACTTTGGCTCATTTTTAATTAATAATAATAATTTATAAATTTTTTGGCAATTATTTTGTTTAATCGAGACTTTCCATTAAACCTAGGGATGACATAGAGCTCGATTAATTCAGATTAATGAGGTTTTACTACATTAGAAAATCATAATATCAGGGACTTTATCACTAAGCCTAAAAACATGGAATAAAACTACAATTAATATGATTAATGTGTTTACGGTAAATTTAACTTGTTTTAACCATTCTGAATAATGGTATTTTGGAATCGATTTGAGTTAGCAATGTTGCAGTACATAGTATAGTCGTTTAAATGAATGAAAATGAACTATTAAAATTAATGTATCGTAGTCTTTCTTTGTTGTAAGTTGGCGCAATTTGGCTTCAGGGGTGAGCAAGTAACCCTAAAAACAAGCAAAGTAAGAGCACCGTATAAGAACTTCGTAATATAGGCTAACACACAGAGTATAGGTATAACTTCATTTTCCTGGCCGCTGAACACAGGCTGGGGAAGAATATACCTTCTCCGTCGAAAGGAAGGTTATATAGATATATATATATATAACCCGGGAATTAATAGCCTCTCTCGGGGTCATAACGTCGGCATGACGTCCCGAATAACTATCTAATCGTTTTACGGCAACAACAGTTTACGCAAAAATACCAGCAGCGAAATTATCGGCTCCATAAAAACGTTCCTTTTTACGGTCTCGGCCGATATTTTCAGCGCATTCTGAATGCTTTATGTAGCCAAGCGTTCGGAATCGTTTTTGTTTATGGCTGTTAAGCGCATATTCTCCGCTTCGAGATTATGTCTGGAAGGCATAGGTGATTAAGAAATGGGATTACTTTTTCTTCTTTTTTTCATACCTTTTTTTTTTCTTTCTTTATTCTCTTTATGTCAAACTAATACGCTTTCACGGCCGGCCAAACAAAAGCTTCTTTTATTATTACTGCTATATCTGTTGCTGATGGTAAAGTGATACGTTTTGCTTAAAAAAATAAAAAAAAAAATGTTTCCTTTTCAACGAAAGCTAATCGCCCAACTAAATAATTTTTTTTTTTGAAAACTGTTTTCACATAATAAAAGAAATAAAAACAGGAATGGCACTCGTAAATTATTTGAGACTACCCACCAAATCTTGCCCTCCTAGTTTTCCCAATAAAGTATTTTGTTGCTTTAATGTAGCTCAAGCGGTTTTGTGCGAAATTAAATTTCCTGTTTTTACTTCTTAATGTAAAAAAAGACACTAAATGTGTGTGTGTGTGCTTCATCCTATTATTTTTTCAAAAATTTTAATTATCTTTTTTATAAAAAATGAGTTTCTAATTCCTTTGATAATTTATAAAAGAAAGCTTATATTAGAATAGTATTATATATATGCAATAGTTAATACTTTTCGATACATTTGTAGAAGCTTACATTATTTTTACTACAAATTTTGTTTTAAAATTTTAATTAAGTACCCGGAATGTACAGTGAAATGAGACTTTCTTTCAAGTTTAAACTAAATATATTGAAGTCTTTTCCTCAGTTATATGGAACTGTATACTTATTACTGCATAAACATAATTTCACGATAAAGTATTAAAGCAATAATAAGTTACTTTTAAATTTAGTATACAAACAAGAGTGACCCATAGGCAGTGTCGGATTAAACGATTTGGAGGCCCCGAGGCAGTCGGAATCTCGGGGCCCTGTAGCCTGTTTTTGGAGCACAAACAGAAAACAGAACACATTCTATATATACTCCACCTAATGAGTAATCCGGCACTGCCCATAGGGCCGGACAAATCGAACCTCTAACCATTTTTTTTGAAAAAAAAAATCAAGCGATTAATGCTTAGGTACAGTGGAGCTTACAAGGGGAGGGGAGAGTCCAAAGGGTATTAATTACACTGCGAAAAGACGGAGAATAATATTGACCTTTGGAGAATCAAGGGAAAGAACGTACTTGATTTAGTAGATGAAATAGTCAGTTTCATCCTTATGCAAAAGGAAAGCAGAGTTGAAATTTTAAAAATAATTTCAACTGCATATTTATGCATCAAATTTTGCTATAGTTTTTAGAATTTTGGTTGCTTTACTAATAAGAGTGGAAAAAGGCGAGAGAAGTTTCTGAAAATTAAAATTGATACACTCACACACACATTACTCACACACACATAAATTTAGCAGTTTGATAATTTAACAATAATATAAGTATTGTTTTTATTAGAAGTAATAAAACCTAAAAAATAAAATAAAATTTACATTTTTATATTAACATTTTCACAAGCAACATTAAAGGGATTAGAGATATACACTTTCTCTCTGGAAGTGAATCCGTGAAATCTTTTTTAAAAAAACCATCAAGGATTTGTTGCCGTAGGTACAAAAGCTTTACTTATTTTTTCCCCCTGTTAATATATAAATGAATAGAATTTTCCTGCTGAGAAATACTTTCATATTAAAAAATGTTGAAATAATCTAAACCCAATATATTTGAATAGCAAATCATTGTTAGAATAAATTGAATAAATCATACTAGATAATAGAACTCATGTATATAATGAAATAGGGAGTGTTTAACAGGAAAATTGGAAAACAAATTTTTCCACAGTGTAATGTGTTCCTATGAAGCAACACGTTGCCCATTACACTCTAATGGAAGGTTGTCTTGGACATAGACAAGATAGGCAAATATTAAGTCAAACCCTTATCCCTATAGCCGAGAGCAAAAATCATAGACTTCCATCTTTGCGTACAACTGGCAGAGGATTAGAGGAGCTTATTCCCTACCCCCGTCCTTAGCTGTCAAGCGAGATGGGACATCGCTGTAAGACACAAGCAAACAGATAAGCAGAGTGGGGACAGACCCCGTAATTGCAGCCTCAGCTTTAAGCATGGACTTACGAGTTATAATAATCTGTAGCAAAGCTGACAGTCGTTTAGCAGTGAAAAGAGCAACGTTGAGATTATTATAGTACTGAACCTGGAACAAAATTAAAGGGGGGAAATAGATATATTTATTTGGTTATTAATTATTGTATCTTTTTATTAAGTTTTTATGATATTTTATGTTAATTATTGTTAAAAAGCATTAAAAAAGTTTTTTTTATGCAAATTATAAATAACGCGTAGGTTCTTTCACAACTTTAAAATTTTTTTCACAAAGCCATTTAAGCAAAATAAAAACGTTTTAAAAGTTAATTCAACCACCCGATACCAGTTCTATGTTTAATATTTTGGAAAGCATTAGCGTAAAATAGAACGGATTGCACGCGATATTATGAAAATACACAGTTTTATAAAATTCCTAAGCATTCAAAGTATGTTACCTATTTTTGAATTGAACTAATTACTTTGAATTAATTCATTAACTCAAAATTAATGGAATTAATTTATATTAAAACATCAAGATATTAAAATAAAAAATATATAAGCAAAAAAAAAATTAATGCGAAATATTTTTTTGCTGGATTATTCTACCTATGTATATATATAGCTGCTCAAGGAATACATTTTAGATGGAAGAGTGAACGCTTTATTATTATTTTGACACCATTTGGTTCTAGGTTTTCATTCTTTTTTTATTCACTATAATTAGAATTTTAAGATGCGGCCGCTGTAGCTTAGTGGTTTGGGTCATGATCTCGTGGCCACCATGTCAATGGAATTCGAGCATCAGCCACTGAAGACTCACCATGTAGAGAAGTCCGATCCACTTTAAACCTGTCGAGATTCAGTGTCCTCCCGTTGATGAGGTGTGGTAGTTAGAAGAGGGAGGATCCAGTTCAAGTATCATCCTCGTCACTTCACTGAGGTTCAAAATTACGGGGCCCGTCACCAATAGCGTTTTTGCTGCTTTACATAGTGACTTTAATATACCTCTCACTCACTCGATTTTAAAGATATGATACAGGTAATTTTTTTTAATTAATAAAGAAAGAAGCGTTGTGTGTGGTTAGCTTTAAAAATATTTTTCTTCTAATAGAAATTTAAATAAAATTTGTTTTCAATTAATAATTTTAAAATACGTGAATCGTTCTAGACTTTGACGAGAAACTATATTTTTGAAAATTAAATAACAAAACTTTAAGCATTTGAAAAGAAAAATAAAGGATAGAGGCCTTCTAGATAATTATATAAATTAGTTTTCCTTAAATTGAGCTTAAATATTCAATCGGCAGATCTATAAGCCATAGAATTCATCAACCTCTAGAAATCAAAAAGCGCTTGTAATAAACGAGTAGCAAGTTTTGTGCTTGACAGCTGCTAAAAGTGTAGAGAGGGGGAGGGGGCTGCTACCCAGTCTCCCATAAGGACTCGAAATCGTTTAGAAAAGTTAACGTATGTGTCGATTCCTTCTCATCTTTCGCCTTCATAAGCGATGAAAAAATTCCGCGGACATTCCATTCCTTTGTTTCCTCTCCTGGCCGCCACATCAACAGAGAGTGGAGGGAGGTAGCGGTGCTAATGGTCAAGCGGTCGAGGAGAGGCGAAATAGTTTCCTTTCTCCACAGCGGACAAGATGGCCATTCCGTTTTTATTGGAAGAGTGCTAGCGTCTGCCCAATATACCTGTCAGTCAGTACGGGGGAACCAGGTTTTAGACAAGCGATGGAAGGGGGATCCGGAGGAAGGAGGGAAGAAAAAAACTTCCATAATACCAAACAATAACTTAGCTTCAATTCAAAGTAATGGGAAGATCGAGCAGTGGACACGTCTTGGCTCTCTCTACCGTAATGACCAGGGTTGCCTATTGTTTCACCTTCGCCAAAACGGTACTTCCAAGGCGACACTTTTGGCACCCTTTTTATATAGACACGAAAGACTAGATTAAAATCGTGTTTCAATTAGCTTGAATTTGTATTTCAAAACTAAGAATACACTTTCGGAGGTTTCGTTGACAATTAAGTAATTATATATGCTGTTTCTTTGTAGGGTGTTTAAATATAGAGTTTTTTTTTTAAAAGAAACAAATATGATGAAAGGGGATTTAATTGGGGTGGCAATAACTTAAATAAATCTTTTCGTTTAATTTTAAGAAAATGTTTGTTTTTTAAATTCTATTTCGGGTTTCTGTTGTTAAAATTAAATACGTAAATACTGTAGTTTTTTTTAAAAAATTAGTGATACCAGAAATTAAGTGTTAAATATGCTGTTGCTTATGCCACCTGATCGGCAGAAACATCAGATCAAGGTCCACGAAACTCATCGCCGACTAGTGTTAAATATGAATAATTTAAGTGATAGCTGTAATTGAATAACAAAGGCTGATGCATGAAACATTGAATATCATTTATTGCAAAAGTTTATACGAAAAAACTGCTAGTAGCGGTCATTTTACTCTAACACATTTCACTCTTTATCAACAACAACAACAACAACAAAATATGTATTTTTGTAAATTAACATGCCATTTTCCTCCTCGAATTTCTTAGCTAAAATTTTTTTCCCTTTTAACTTATAATTATAAATAATTTCTTATACTATTAAAATGATAGTCTCTTATGTCATTAACAACTTCTCTTAAGTTCTTTAACTTTCTTCATTAATTCTAATAACTGAATAAACTCAAAAGATTTTTTAAAGTATTGCTGTTTAACATTATTATTTATTAATTTTAAACGGGAGAGAAACAAATAACAAAGGAAATTTGTCTAAAGAAAAATTCAGATTCCTGGAAGTAAAAGAAGTATATAAACTCTCTTTCTGTGACGTACAAAGGAAAGGGGGTTGGGTGTTAAACTCCCACCATAAACCAATAGATATTTAACTCATACCTTCGGCTTTTTTGACTTCGGTCGTTCTACTTGTTTTTTTTTAGAATGTAACCCTTCCCCCCACTCACATAACAGAAATTTGTATATGTCACTGTGTATAAACTGTCTATTAAATAAACTACAATTTTTAAAAAAAGATATTACTCGTAAGTACCAAGTTTTTAAAAATTGTTAAAATTGCTTTGCATTGTAAGTGTCATCCATCATGAAATTTGTGTGGCCGGCACGGCATGGTATCCGAGGAAGGACTTCAACCATTTGGAGGGTAACAGATAGAGCAAACCAAACGAAGGAGAGCGCTCCTGATTGACATCCTTATTTAAAAGTGTTTTACAAGCCCTGCACCCTACATGAGCGAAACCAATGCACACATCACGAATGGCAAGAAAAACTAGACTCTAAACTCGCCAAAATGGACACAGACTTGGCTATCGTTGGTTGTGCTATCAATTTAAAGGGTGAGAAATTTCGCTCTCCTGTCACTTTAACAAGAAAGTGAGGGTGAGAGAGGGTCCGGGACATGAGAGGCGAGAGTGAAGGCGCTTGGTCAGCCAATCAGAGAGCGAGAGTGACCGGACCATCCCCAAGGGATGTATCCAAGGTAACAGCGAAGGTCTAGTGTCCAGCAAGAGATGCAACAATATCGGGAAGGCTGTTGAAGATTGCAACTAGGATGACCTAGAGCAAGAATGTCGTCGGAGATTGTCACCGCCAGGAATGCCATTCTATCTCTTCCTCCCTCACTTTTTCATGGCCCACTCCACACCAATCCCCATCTCAATTCATCGCTGACCCTCCACCCCTCTGCTTTTGCTCCTCTTTATCTGATGTTTCTCTAGAAACTATTTTCCATCTCCCTATTTTCGCTTCTCCCCCACCGATCAGAGAAAATTTTACTTTACTGGAGTCTTAAAAAGTCATATACATATATATACACTTCTATACGCTCGTTTAAAGTTTACAAAGAGGGATGATTGTTGGACAGTCCGAAAATACGCGTTCGTAAATACTCAAGGAATGGCGAAAAGGAACTGTCAAACTGTCGGATTATTGAAGGGGGAAATGCGGAAATTTTTTTCGTTCTTTTTCTTTTCACGATATGTACTGGCAACTGGACGGGACTTTTTTTTTAAAAAAAATACCCTATTAAAGAGGAGTTTGACAGTCATGTCGTGGGCAAACTCTAAAGGGTTGTTAACATTCTGGACATTTAATAAAAAAAAGTCTTAAATAATGAGCTAAAACATCAGAAAACTTAGAAAGAGTTATTTATTTTTTATTGGTAGTAATTGAGGTGACAAAAGACTTTAGAAAGCTTTTTCGACACATTGCTACCCATTAAATTTTTGAATGACTAAAATACACGATAGTAGTTTGAAATTTCACTTGAAATTTCTGAAGATTAAAGGAAGACCGAGCTTACATCAACTCCTATAAATTTAAGCAAAATATATGTGCTTTTTATAAACTAATTCATTGACTACACTTAAAACTGTTTCCAGTCATTTATTTTTAAGTATCCAAGATTATTAATAACTCATGGTTGAAATATTGTTTTCTCACAGTTCGTAAGAGAGAAATAAAGTGTAAATTAAAATTGAATTAAATATACAAATGATTAATGTCTGAAAAGAGCATTGAAACTAATATTTGAAGTGAATTGCTTATAAAATGTGCATAATACTTAAAAAGAGAATAATATAATGATAGCAGTATGTAATAATTGTGAAATTCCTTTAAAGAGAAAACAGCTATTTTCATACAAGAGGAAGCGCAAATCTAACTCAAAAAAGAACTTACTATTCCAAAAGAAAAAAAAATGCTCATGAAAAAATACGGGGTTTATTTATATGCCTTAATTTGGGAGAGAGTGAATGGAATATCCTCAAATTATATACCAGATGCAAGATGAAATGTGTTGCATATCCTAGTAAATTAACCATGGCAGTAGCATAATATTAATTCCTCAAATTAATAGCAAGCTTGTTTTTTCATCCATTAATTTAAGGTAAATTTATAAATGGAATCTCTGGTATTTTAATTTCTTTTTCATAAGAATTGAGATGTGCGCAGTTAAATGCTGTGAATCTTATTTTAAAACATGGGTAGTGTAATGTAAATTCTATAATGCATTACGAGAAATGAAGTGGATCACCAAAAGTATAATATTTAAATGAAAATGTCTTTATACGTAACCATTAATTAGTGTTGGTGGTGATATTTTTACAAATGTAACAGGGAAGACCGAAAAATATTTTTTGTTTAGATCTCCGATTTATATAACATTTCTTCAATTCATATACCCCGATTTAAATACAAAGGATGTAATCGAAATTCCACGAGGAGTTGAATTTTAATCAATGTTTGCAACAAAAAGTTTGCTCTCTAAGCCAAATTATAATTATTCAGTTCATTCACTCAAAATAGTTCAATTAAATATGATCTAGAAATTTCAAAAACAATATCATTCAATTCATTTGGTTAAATTATAGTCATGAGTTCAAAATTGAGGGAATTAAGATATTTAATCGAACTTCTAGAAAAATACCTAGTGAATGATAAAATACTAGTGCTTTCAAAAATGCAAAATTTTTGGTATCGGTTTCGTAAGCTATCCTAAGCGCGTAGGTTGGGCTTAATTAGATTTGCTATTTAAGTCCCACTTTGAACCTGTACAATGTCTATTAACAACGGATCTTGTAATTTTGAATCTCGGTCAAATGACGAAAACGATACACGAGCCGGCAGCCCACTCTCCTACACCTCAACAACGTGAGGACTTTGAATCATGACAGGCTTAAAGAGCATAAACTCCTCTACACAACGAGACTTCAGTGACACCAAGACTCGAATTCATGACTCAACAAAACTAACTTTGAGTTTGTAATCATACCAAAATTGCTCAAATACTCCCCACTGTGTAGGCTGTGCATTTAGAGAGAAAAAAAAGTATGGAAGCATAAGAATCAATTTTAGATACTTCGGTTTCATTCCCCTCGGCGACTTTCGCAGCGATTTTTGGCAACATTCGTCGAAATACGAAACAAACAATTAAAACGATTAACTATCAAAGTTTGCAAAAGAACTGAGGCGGCAAATTGCCAGGGAACTTGAAGCAGAGCAGTCTCATACGCAGATTTGAATTTTTATTACCATCGCACTCTATAAAACAACGCAAGGGCTATTTGTGACGACCTCGTAATTTTCACCTTTGGTCATACGACGAGGATGACATCCGAGTTGACATCCCACTCTCAAAATATCCACACCACGTTAACGTGAAGACTGATCCACGAAAGATTTCATACGCATCAGCCCCTTTACATGGCGAGTTTTTTGTCGCAGAAAGACTCCCGACTCTCTTGCCACAAGCTCGTGGCCATGACCACTTGTCTACCACGGCCTATACCTCGGATGCATTGCTAGAGACCAGTGGCGCACACAAGGGGGGTGTTCTAGGGGTCCGGACCCCACCCAAAGCCCTTGAGTTTTTTTTTGATTTATGATAATCCTATTTATATACAAAGTAAAATTTAACTGAGTACATGTAATTAACAATTTATTTTATTATTAATGCTAATTATTAGTTCAATAATTTATTTTTCACCGTTTTTTATTAACGAAATCGACAAAATCAGATGAATCAAATGGTGTTACCTTGAGGTCTGATACGAGTTGGGGGACTTTCGACCATGGACCTCCCCTTCCCCTTGAAAATTTTTTGAGTGCGCTACTGATTATATAGAACCAGCATTAAAATAAAATTTATGCAGACAATTTAATGAAAGAATGCCTGAGCAAGTTCATCCAAGAGTCACGACGACAAAGAGAAAGAGACTGGTAAAACATCGGGGCAGATTGGATGGAGTATTGATCTCCCTATTTTTGACAGAAGCTATGTTAAGTATAATTATAAAATACTGGACGTCTATATTAACCTTTTTAGGGTTACAATTGGCCTTGTTTTCATTTTTAATCACGCTTATCATTCACATAAGCTTATCTCTGGCTGGCGAAGTTCTGGAAAGCATGGATTTTCGCAGAATGAATTAACCTGCGAGAACTTGCCTAAAGAATATGTTTGAGATGCTCTCGCAAATCTCTTTTTCCCTTCCAAAATAATCCAGGACCTGAAAACAACGTTGTTGGAAGAGTAAGACTGATTATCTCAGAATTTCATGAGTTGCTTTATTTTCAGTTCTGAATTCACGTTGAAAAAATTGGATAACTGTAAGAGGGGACTATGCTTTCTATTAATCGATTTTTTAAATTTTATTTCGTTAGTTCATTCTGTTTTAGCTTTTCCTACGCTGATTAATCGTACATACGATCATGAATGTAAATTGCAATGGTAATGTTTTCTTTTGTATTATATACGTCAACTTATGTGAATATATAATTTTATTAAAATATGTCCAGCATTTCTTATGAAAATCCACTTAAGTGAAAATTCTCTAATTATGAGCACTAATGTATTTCAAGTTGAAGCATAACATAATTTTATTGAGAATTTATATATTTTCTATACGTAAGATGACTCCATTTCTTTTTTTGCCCTTATTATTTTCTTGATGTAGCGCACACAGGAATTTTTCAAAGGGGGTCCAAGGTCGAAAGTCTACTATTCTCGTATCATGCTCCAATACGCCGCCCAACATATTCTTTTGATTTTGTCAATTTTCGGGAACAAAAAACAGTAAAAATCTAATTATTAAATAAATAATTAGCATTAATTAATAAAGTTAATTAATAATAACAAATCCTTAATTAAATTTTGCATACTATATACATACGATTGTAATTAATCGAGAGAAAAAATCAAGGGCTTGAGGGGGGGGGGAGGTCCGGACTCGAGGACTGTTCCCTTGTGTCTCTGTCCCTGTTTTCTTGTAATGTCATGACAATTATTTTACGGATATTGATTATAAAACTTAACAATGCTTCCTGATAAAACATTTTTTTGAAATATCAGAAAAATTCAATATTTATAAAAAAAATCTTAAAGCAAAAATACATAACAAATGCAGCAAAACTCAAAAATTGGTTATTAGATAATTATTGAAACGTAGTTATTTTACTTACTAGTCGATTTTTATTTTCTGTAAAGAAAAGTTCAAACAAATCTATTGAGAATCTAAAAAAACACTAGCAGCTTTTTTAAAATTGTTCCTTGAATCAAATTTGTCTGTCGCATGTTTAATGAAAACTCTATTTTACGATTCGCATCCTGACCTCGGCGTTTTTTTCTGCCTTAAAAAAACTTTCCACAAAAACACGCGAAATGTTACAAAATGAAAAATAAAATTGATCATGTCCTCTTCAAAGCCTAGTAGCAAATGAAATAAATCGATTAAGACTGGTGTGTAAAACAACAAAAACTTTCTTGAACACACAGAGAAACCTGATTACTTCACACCTCATTATACAACAAGCCAACCACTTTTCTCAGTTTCGCGAAACGCATAATTAGAACTAAAACAAAGTACTTAAAAATAACCAAGCTCATTATAAAAAAATTCAATGGAAAGCAAATGTAATTGTAAAAAACTTTCTTGCTGACTGGGTAAAGGTGACTGGCACTGTAAAATATCAATGTTTTTCTTTTATTGGATCAAAAATAGCTTTGAGAGTATATAATGTTAAATGAAGTCTTTGGAGTAGAACACAATTAAAGTTATCTGTCCACCGTTATTTCAATCAATTAATTATTTTAACAAAAGATGTCGAAACCATTTATACTTTTGTTAATTTATCTTTGAATGGAAAAACGGAATGAAATAAGTAATAAGTAACTATCACATTAATTTTAAGTGATATGTATATAGGAAAATAAGTTGTAAAATAAAAAAATTAAAAAAAAAATATTTAAACAATAAAGCAATGAATTTCATTAAAGAAATGAAATTAAGTAATTTAATGCTCTAAGTGATTCCCTATTAAATCAATCAGCACAACTACTAAAAAGTACGAGAAAAATTCGGGCAAGTTATTTTGTTCATTGTAAACTTTGTATAAAATCAGTATTAAAAGTGTTAGTGTGTATAAAAATGTTAAAGGCAAAACTGAAAACGCTATTCTTAGACACCGGTTTGACAAAATTTTCCACAATTCATTTGAAATATACTATTGTAAAACATATTTGTGTAAATGTAATTATTGTATAGTTTTATTACTTTTTGTCATAAAATATATCACCGCACAAAGGATTCTTCAAGACCTAGACACGACAGAATATAACATTATAATGAATTAATGAAATATAAAGGAGCTTTTTAATCAATCTCATCTTGAAAATATTCGTAACAATATAAAAATTCTTATGAAAAATTTTAAGCAAACATTAGAATTAGGATATGCATGATGTAGAAGGTAACTGACCACGTTCGGAACATTTTTTTATGTATTTATTTAGTGTCAATTGAACTGCAAATGTCTTTTAAATTGAAGTAGGAGTATTATTATATGAAAAAATTATTTAAATGCGTCTTTTTTTGGCCAAAGTTGAAGAAAAATGATATTTTTAGAACATTCTCCTTTTTATGAAAAATGCGCGGCTTCCCTTTAATTACAATATTCTGATTATGCATATATATGGTAAGATCTTCTATACAGAGCCTGAACAAGGATTTTTGGAATAAATAATTTATAAGTGGTTCTATATATATATATATTAATTTACCGCAGAGCACACAAGTTTTAACAAAGAACACTTGTTGTTATTTTAATTTATTTAATTGAAGTCTTAGCTATAGATAGGCAAAATATTTTTTATAGAAGTATTTTCCACAAAAAAAGAATGTTTTGAAAATATGTCATTCTCTATTTTTAACTCTCTTTTGTTAGCTTCACCTGTATGCAACGGAATCTTTGTACTCGATTATTACCCACTTTAAAATGTCTGATTAATTCGAAATTTTGAACACTTGTTAAGAACCGATGACAATACAATAACTTCATAATTTTGCTCCATCGTCCTGATCAGAATAACCAGGATTAACGATTTCCCATTTCCAGATTTGGTGACTAAAAATTGTTACAACCCTAAAGCGAAAACGTTCATAGTTAATACAAATACAACAAACAAAGTGTTCTTTATATAGTCTTTAACCAGGCCGTATCGACGCACTGACAGGATGCCAATGGATATTTAAAATTCTAAAAAAAATGACACATTTAAGATGAATTCATCAATGAATAAATAATAGTTTAAAAAGCTAAAAAAAAAATAAATAAATAAAAAAAATGAAAAAATAAATCATAGTTTATAAAAACCAAAAAATACGCTTCTATAGTAAATCGAATTAAGGAGTAAAAAATTCTTAATATAAAAATAAAATGTTTAACGAGAAAATTAATGTCACTGAGGTAAAAGCGTGGTGTGCTCTGTACTACATTTTTGCACTAACGCTGCATTTCGGAGTGAGTGAGTGAATATTAACGTCCCACTGCACGAGGGCTTTTGGGGACGGTCCGCGTAATTTTGAACCACGGACAAGTGACGCGGATGACACCTGAACTGGCACCCCCCTCTCCTAACTACCACACTACACCAATGGGAGGACGTTTGAGCTCTCGACAGATTTTACGTGCATCGCTCCCCTACACGGCGGGTCTTCGGTGGTACTGGAATCGAACTCCTGACATGCTAGCCACGATCCGATGCCTAGACCACTTGGCTACCTCGGCCGCTGCATTTCGGAATAGAACTTGTAAGAAATTATAACAATTGATATCGAGCATCCTACGCTTTTACCACAATGATACTTATTATCTCATTAATCATTTTATTCTTATATTAAGAATAATTTTTTACTTTTTAGTTCGATAAGCGTGTGCAGTTTTTCTAAACTATGATTTATTTTACCAAGAAATTGCATTTAAATAAATTTTAATTGTAATAATATTCTTAGAAACTGTTTTATATGTATATTCATTCTAATTCAACTGACATTAAACGCAAAAAAAAGGAAAAAAAAATTTATATGCTTTTTCAAAATTACGATTTCAAATATAATGAGTCACCTTTAAAAACAACGCAAATCCTATCAAAACGATTTACGTATGACAAAATTTTTAGCTTTTCTTAAATTAGGTAGCAAGCTTGCTATAATTCAGATCGCATCAACTGGTTTCTTAAACGAGGATCACTATACATTCGACAGAATAGAGCAAAACCCCACAAATCATAAGAATTTCTCTTTCATATTGCTCTCCATTAAGCCCTTTCGATAGAATATAATTTCTTTTCCCTCAAAAGAATAATCTGCGAAGAAACAACAGTTGGCACCGGAAGACAAATATGGGATTTATTAACAGGGATGGGGAAAATGGAGAAAAAGGGATTTACTGCATCTGCAGATGATCGTGTTCACTTGCTCTCTTCGGCTTGTCTCTCTCTCTCGAGACTTCTCGATAGAGAAAGATCTGACATATGGGGGAAAAGTTAATCTCTCGATCCCCCTGTTCCCCTTAACTTGTTTCGTGACCCTTCAAATGTTGCGGTGGGTCGGAGATGACAAGGTATCGAGATGAGATTGTGTAAGGGGCAATGCAACCACAGTGATTTTCTCAACTGATTTTTTGCTGCATTTCGTGATATCTGATGGCCGCGCTTTTCTCTTTCTCAAGTCAAACCTTCTAAAAGGAGAGTCATCTCTTAGTTGGAAAAAGTAGGATGTCATCACTCATAATTAATCAGTACACATGAGAAAAATATCATGTTCATTTAAATATTATCATTGGAGCCAATTCTAAGTAGGGGGGAGGGCTTATGTATTGTAGAGATTAGATTAACCGTAAAGGTAAATATAGTACTTTTCCTCTTATAAAAATGTTGAGAAGAAGCTATTGTCAGGACTTATTTTTGGTCAGAAGAATTTTACAGAAAAGTTATGAAAGGCAGGGGGGAGTGTGTATGTTTTCTTCAAAGTATACTATTTAGGAATCCATTTTGGGAAAACAAGTGTTTCTCTTTAGACAATTCCTCTATAATAACTATCTGTGTATTAAATATGTTTAATAATGCTGCTAATTTTAATTTTAAAAAGATAGAAAAGTTTCCTATCCCATTCTTAGTATGCTTTGGTGAACATTATTTGATTGTATTTTGAAAAGAAAAAAAAGTTTTAGAACGGGAATAGAAATGGCTTGTTTCATTTAAATAATCTGTGCTACAGATAATCTACAACTAGTGGGTGTGGGTTAAAAAATTTTAGAAATAAATAGGAGCGTCAAAAGCTTTAATTTCATCATTCTATATTATGTAGCAAACAAATAACAATAGTGATTAAAAAAAGGAAATTTGGCATTATATATATATATATAGTAGTGTCCCCCCCCACACGTCTTCCAAATTCATAAATGCAATCCCCCCCCCAAAGTTTAATATCAGTAAATTATAATAATTTTTTTTAAAAAAAATTGACAAAAATTAAAAAATTGGTCTTATGCAAATATGATTTTTAGGTGGAAGTTCATATTTTATGCTGTAACATTTCTTGGATAGGGTCTCATTGCTCAGAATATATTTAAGAATTTAAAGATAAAAATATTTACTAAAATGTTTATTCAAGGCAAATTAAAAAAAAAATCAAAAAGATTTAAGTCAGTTTTTTATTTTGCACATTAATATTTATCAAGAAATTTTAATGAATTAAGAAACGAACATTTCAAGTAGAAGCAAAGCAAATAACTGCCCCCTAAGAAAATAACACCAGGAAAAAATCAACACATGCTAAACTTCCAATGAATTTAATTACTCTAATGAAATGTGTGTTCAAAGAAAATATTCAAATTGATACGCTCAAAATTCTTGCATTTCATTAATAATCACCCTAGCGACACTTTGAGCTGTATATCGTTTGCATTTACATTCACCCCTCCGTCCTCTTTTAGATGATTATCTTCAGAAAAGTTGTAACTTTTTGTCATTATATATGTCATTACATAAGTGCAGAATGGATAAACGTTGCATATCAAAATATCTAGTAATTATGTTTCCCACTTTCTTTAAGCCCTAACTATTAATTATTTTATATTATTCTCTGAAGTTTTGAAATTGCAAAATGCTTAATTCGAATGCAAGAACAAAAAGAATGACTTTGTTACACTGAAGAACAGAGGTTCCCAAACTTTTCTGACTCACAGACCCCTTGCCATGTTTTTCAACTTTGGGTAGACTCTGCTTACCTAATGTTAAATTTTTGCACAATGATCAACTTAAATGTCTTTTTGACAGCTGGTACAGAGCTACTTAACTGTAGGGAAGTATGGTGTTTAAAACTTAAGAGAAACATGTTAATTAATTTTAAATTTAACAATAGATAAAA
The DNA here is from genome assembly GCA_019973975.1 of Trichonephila clavata. Classification (NCBI taxonomy): domain Eukaryota; kingdom Metazoa; phylum Arthropoda; class Arachnida; order Araneae; family Nephilidae; genus Trichonephila; species Trichonephila clavata. The sequence goes on along the minus strand of BMAO01035454.1, from coordinate 86,465 downwards.
TAATTGAGCAACAAACAAAATTAATCTGGCGCTTCAATAACAAATTTTCAACATTTGTCATTAATCTTGTCGAGTTCAACCTTAAATTTCTTCGTTTAATAATGTCCAGCCTTTTTTTTTTTGCCTACCATAGTCAAAGCATTCTTAAATCTAGATTTAAAATCTGAATAGAGGGCATTTAAATGAGGGTAGATTCAAAAAACAGTATCCTAGCAGAATGTCTGTTACAAAATGAGAAACTGGGAAAATTTACCACTTCCAATATTAGCTTAATTCTGGCAAGAAAAGCTGTGAAGTGATGGTCCTTGTTTTTAATTAAATATGTGCTGTCACCTTGTAATTGTGCAAATTAACCTTATTAAATTTAGTACATAAATCTGTTAAATGAATAAAATCTGGTTTCCCCTTGATTACATTTTCATTAAAAATTAAATTCACGGTGTGGTTTAATGACAGCCTTTATCGTAGACCCCCATTTACACCTCATGGACCCCTGAATTATTTTTTCGCTGGCGTAGATCCCTTGCAAGTCGTCATAGACCCCTGGGGGTCTATATAGACCACTTTGGGAATCACTGCTGATATTGTAAATGTGTCGATAAAAGAATAAATTTTTGAAAAATTTGAGTCGAAAAAGCTTAAGTATGCCACGAGTTATAAAAGAAAAGCAAAAAAATTTAAAATTAAGGTATATTATATATGTCGACTAATCTTACAATTTTTTAATATATTTTTTTACGTCACATATGCATTGTACTTTTCATGTCTTGACATCTCTCTCGAGGAAGATTTCACGTTGTCCTTTCAGATCTACAAGCGCGATAAATCAATGAAACAAGAGATTAATGTCAACTTTTTTGACATGCAACAGATCCCCCTTGATAGGATTTCATGTGGGAAAAAATCCGAAGGCAGAACCTTAGTAAAGCGTTATGATCATCACGAAATCCGATATCATTCCGTAGAAAGAACACGTTATAAGAGATCACAGTTACGATTAAGAAAATTTGACAGTGCTATGTAATGAGATAAAACTCATATTCCTTAAATAAGACAAAAATTTGGATAAATTGAAAAAATCCAAATTTCTCGGAAAATTTTTTTTTATGAGAAATAGTTTTGTAAAGAAAATTATCGTTATGAATATGCGCATCTCCAGCTCTAGCTTATTCTGGAGGGATTTATCGAATATATGTAGCTTAAAGATAAGAAAGTAAGGCATTTTTTTTATCTCGAAAATTCAACCAGAACAAAGTGGTAATAAAAACACGAGCATCAAAATTGATCTTTCATTGCTTAAAGACACGGTGTCCGATTTTTATCGTTAAAAAAGAAGGCGAGAAAGTGAGATTAAAGCAAATGCATGTAAAAAGAAGAAAATAAATGATTTTTTTCCAAAAGGAAATGATTGAGGAGAAAATGAAAAAAGGTAGAAAGTTAACACGTTCGCTAACACCTTGCTACCCATGCTTATCATAGAGTAGAGCGGCACATGTCGGTTTGTCCGAGAACGTGTTAATAGAAAATGTTTCTATTCATCGGTAGGTAAAATTGCTAAGGATATCTTAGAAAAGGAACAAATGAAGGGTATAACTTTCATAGTTAGAATACAGAAAGCCGACAAATCATACTCAGAAAGAACATTACCATCTCCGGATCACAAGAACATTTCCAACACAATTATTTGTAAAAAGTAAGTGTTTATTAACGTAGGAGTTAGAAAGCTGCAAGAGGAATATTGGAGAAGGAACTCCCAATTCTCTGAGATACGGTCGACGATAATAATACCTGAGCAGGGATTCCACTCTCTTAACTTCTACAGCACGCTAAGGTTGCGAGGACAACGAGCCACGGCAGATTTAACGTGCATCAGGGCATCTACACGGTGGATCTTCAGAGTGGTACTAAGGCTCGAACTCATGACACGCTGGCCGCGAGTTATAGGTGAGGATGACAACTAGACTACTTCAGCCACCACAATTATTTGGAATAAGAATTAAACACCAGACCACAGGTACCATAAAGTACCTTCATTGTGCATTTTGAAGCTATTTTCATTTGGCTACGAAAATATTTTAGATAAGCATTAAACAAATTTTGAATCAATTCAAGATAATGTAAAAACGAATCAGATTTTTTCTTTACTTGCATTAGCGAATATTGAGAGAGAGAGAGAGAGAGTTGTCTAGCATAATATTAAGATTAAGTAATCTTATTCTGGTATTAAAAGTCCACAAGCGCTGAAATAATCAATTATTATTTAATTTTCGAATTTTTTTTCTATTGCTGCTTGAATAACATAGAAACATTTCCTACTTTAAGTTAGAGAAATACCCTCGAAAAATCTAATTTCTAATAACATCACCGAAGTTTCTTAAAAGCCGGTTGAATGATCCGAAGCATTAAGGGAAACTTTATAGACCTTCGTTCATCAGTGCAGTCGAAAGAGAACCGTTTCCCTTTTTCGAAAAGACAATCTAATATAAACCATCTCAAGACAGGAGAGAGCAATTTAGATTAATGCTTTCTTCAGTTCATTTATACTCCTTAAGAAACAACAGGATGACATTGATTTCAAAAAGGTTAGCATTGATTCTCATCTCTTTGCGGCAAACGGGAGTTCATATGTTGCTACATTTCGCAACAGATGGCGCCACGGATTCGCATCCAGCAGACGATTTATCGCTTGATGACTGTACGGTAAAATTGCTTTTACATTTTGGCGTTTTTTTTATTTTATTTCTTTTTGGGAATCTTTTAAATTTAATTACAGAAAGGGAAAAGCCCAATCTCGGTTAAGAGGAATTTTTTCCCCCTCCTCCTCTCTGCCCTGTCTTAGACAAAATTGAGAATTTGCATCACGCAGATTCAATGGAGAATTTTAACGAGATTTCGTAAATTATTTGTCTGTATACATACATTTTAAGATTGGAGGATTCTTTATATTAATGGCTGCAAGTCGAATGAATTGTTACGCTACTGCAGAGAAGAGTAGGGAGTGCAGCTGGAAAGTTAATAGGTACGAGGGAGAAGAAAAGTTTGAATAAGTTCGTTTCGTACTCTGTTTTCTTTAAAAAATGCTATAATTGAAATTCTTTAATTTGCATGAAACGTTCCTCAAGTAAATTACGTGTAACTTTTGTTTATTGAAGTACCTCGGATTACGAATAATTTTCTGCCTTTCTAAGAAATGCATTTAATCCGGAAATCATTTTCCATTAAAGGCTGCCTTTGATTGTTTATGAATTTCAAGTATCACGAATTCCTAATAACCCTGATTTTTAAATAAAATTAAGAAGATAATTGTTATACTGAGGTTTTATATATTTCGATACAACTTGAAATTTTCCTTGATGAAAATTTTTTAGTATATATATTCATCCTTATATAAACTAATCTCACTCTGTGAATACCTCTAACAGAATATATTGCTGTATGATCAGTCCGTACAACACACTGTGTGTTTCTTACTTATAATATCCAAGATTTATACATCCCGAAATGAATTTTTTATAACTATTAAAAATATAAATAAGTATTATTAACAAGGAACTGAATATTTTTTTTCTGTAACTGTAATGTTTTAAATTCTAGCAGTTATTTAGAGAGCTCTTTAAGACTATATTTGATAAAAGTCTGTTTTTTTTTAATTTTTGTTTTTGGATTCTAATGTAAATTAACAAAATCGTTTTTTAACAATGAAGTATACAAAATTTGACGGGAGAGGATGGGGCATGATTTGTTGTTACTGTGACTTAAGCAGACTTATTTTATGGTGGAGGTGGTATAATAGTCAAATGCACCGAGGTGCAAGATTTATGCCTTGGTCTAAGGCAGGGGTGGTCAACCCAAACGACTTTGTGGGCCATTTCGGAAAAAACATTATAATTCCGCGGACCGCATATGAAAAAAAAAATACTTTATTGTATTAGATTTGGACCCATTCCAAACGTTTATTGGAGTGAAAATTTAAAAACGAGGAATTATTATTATTGTTTTCATTATTTTTTAAGTATACAAATGTAGATAATTTTATAATAACAATGCAATGATCAAATATGCCTACCGTCCCCGAAAGCCCTCGTGTAGCTGAACAGTGGGACGTTAATATTCACTCACTCAAATATGCCTAGCTCTAGTAATGAGCAGAATGTTATAGTTAGAGGAATCAAGCTCACTTCCAAGTACGTAAATAAAAACAGAAACAACCTTATAAAATAGAAACAGCTGTGGGATATATTTGTTACAAAACACTCCCTAAAAAACAAAAATATTGCACAAAATAATCGTATTTTGCAAAAATTTAATGAATCTCGCAGGCCGCAAAATTATTCAAGGCGGGCCCGTAGGTTGCTCACCCCTGGTCTAAGGGGATTGAACTCCTCCCTATATACGTATAACTGTGTTTACTTAGTTCTAATTCAAAACACTATTTACTTTAAAAAAATTGCGAACACATCAAGGTCTAAAATCTTTAAGAGAAACCATTGCACAACTAAACATTTCGTTAGTTTATTTACATATTTACTAGTTTTACTGTTTCAATAAAAATTAAATATTTGCTTGAAACATTAAAATCAGAATTTAGATAATGTGCGAATACAAACGGTCCATAATAAACACTCTGGGATGTTTTCTTAAAAAAAAAAATACTATCAGATTTTAAATTCGTCATTAAAAAGAAACCGAGGAATGGCTCCCACATTTTCACAGTTCTTCCTTTCTCTATTTTTTTTATTTATTTTAATGAGTATTTACTCTCACATCATTTTTATATGCTACAAAAATGGATATAACGCTTTGATAAATTGCGGTCTATATATATATACCTAATATACCTCCTGAAAGAAGGGGAAAAAGCATTAAAGCTGAGATATTTTTGCAGAAATATCCCACACTATTCGAAATTTTAATTAAATTGAAAGTGGTTTCAAAGTTGAAATAGAAATGAATTTGAAATTAATAGTTTTAATATGTAGTCCTTCTAACAATTCAAATATATTAAGCCGAACTTCCCCTTTTACAGTAATAATAATTACAAAAGTATCCGAAAATTGTGACTCAATAATATTTTAGACATCAATTCGATTACCAAGTTTATAAAATCACAAAATATTAACATTGCTTTATTTTTTTTGAAAAAAATTCATACTATTTCTCTTGTTGAGAGATTTACTCAAACTTTTTGAGCATTAAAATTGAAAGATTTTAATAGTATTACTATATGAATGCCAATTTTAATATAACTATTTCAACTTAGAATTTTTAGCGAAAACGATTCAGTCAGCGAGATCAATTAAAATAGAAACAAAATCAACAAAAATTCAAAGACGAAATTCTCCAAAAAATTATTAAATGTCTTACACTTTTAATTTCATAAACTTCTATTAAAATCAAGAAATAATACGGAGCTTAGCTAGAAAAATCATTATCATAGGAAAATAAGAATTAAATAATCTGAGCACTCCATTCGCCTTCAAGACTACTTCTCCTTGTTGAATTTGATAATTTTGTTTCCACTTAAGATATCCGACTACGTTGGGAACCGTGATTTTGAAAATACGTGTGAGATGAGTAATATTTTTTTTTATATTTAGTATCACCTGAATTAGAATATACATACAAAATTGTTATAAGAATAGTATTAATAGAGAAAATTATTGAAATGTAACTTTTTGACAAAAAATGAAAAAAGAATGACATTTTTTCAAAATATTTTTCTATTGAAACTGCTACTATAAGGATTAAATTTTCCCTATATATATGTAATTTAGACTTTGATAAGGAACCTTAATATACTATTTAGAAGTTGATTTATTCATATTTCAATACATCAGAAAAAACCCCATGGGTTATTACTTTAATTGATCATAACTCTGAAAATAATGTGAATTTTTCAAAAATCCTAGGTCAGGCTCTGAAGAGTAGTATTATCTATATTTTAACAAAATATTAATACAGAACCATTTTCCATAAAAAGGAGAATGTTTTGAAAATATGTCATACTATCTTCATTTTTAGCCACAACATTGTATTCAAGTAATTTTTTATTGTAGTACTATTTTTAAGACATTTTTATATGTTTGTTCTGATTCAGGTGTGACACTAAATATCAAAAATATTCATTTGCATGCATTTTCAAAACTACATTCCGAACATAGTCGGGTACATTAAGATACAGGAGTATTAAAAATGTATTGTTTTAATTTATAGAATTAAACTTCGAAACGTGCAAAAACAAGTAAAACTGCTACAACGTGTACAAACAATATTATATATATACTCTTCATATTCATAAAACATATTTATTTTTCAAATCTACTCTAAGGTCTTATCAATAAAGAAAGCCATTTCAGTTACTCAAATGAAACAGATAAAAACAGTGTTAAAACCCACAATACCAAGCGCGCTTGTGTCAAAAAGAAAGAAGAAATAACGATTTGTACGCGTGGAATCTGCTACCTAGGAACATTAGCTACTTTCATGTGATCGTGGGGGATCAGTGAGCAAAGAATTCATCGAAGCGTGCCTCCATTTGCAAAATGACGAACAGTGGGGATTATGACCACTTTTACAACTTCCGTTCGGATTTTGATGCATCATTTAACCCTGGGTTACCCTCCTTTCCCTAATATTATATTACACCTAGAACATCTGTTGTCCAAACAGCTATTTGGATACAAGGTGATCATTTTTATCACACTCCGCATTAATTGTATCAAACCCAGTCGTGAACAGATCAACGTCTCGAAATTAAATTCAGTGATTGCGGTTTGTTCTAAAGACCCATTTTCAATCGTTCTTTCCGAGGAAATATGAACTCCATTCGTTTTCCAGAAAATATTCTGAATTTCTAATTTTCGATTAGATTTAAAAAATTACGTACTCTCATGCAGTAGCGCGCACAAAAAATTTTCAAAGGGGGGGGGGGAGTCCATGGTCGAAAGTCACCCATCTCATATCATACCTCAAGACAACACCAATCGATTCTTCTGATTTTGTTAACAAAAAACAGTAAAAAATAAATTATTGAATTAAAAATTAGCATTAATTAATAAAATAAATTGTTAATTACAAGTACTTCATGAAATTTTACGTTATATATATATATATATGTAGGAATATCGTCAATCGAAAAAACTCAAGGGCTTTGGGGGGGGGGTGTCCGGACTCCCACGACACCCCCTTTTGTGCGTCACTGCTCTCGTGTATACGCTAAAACAGTGGTCTTCAAATTGTTCCACGGAACAACGGGGTTCCACGAGTCACTATAAACAAATCGAGAAGAAATAAATATATATGCAAAATGGATTCACGTTCTTTATGAAGTTTGCATAGTTACAAGTATCTAAAGCATATCTTATTCATTAACACCGAAAGTTTTATTTATATATAATAGTTTTATTTTGCAACACTTTTTAAACTTTTATAAAAGAATATTAAAACGTTTCCTCTTTATATATATACTTTATATTAGATTGTGAATATTCTATTGTTTACTATCTCGATTTCCACAAGATGACTTTATACTCCTAAGTTAGCACGTCTTGCAAAACTAAATAGCTTTCTAATGAAAAATGCACATTTTGTGGTGAACACCTATAATCATGGAAAGGAAACTATACATATCAACAAAGTTGATGTTAAAATCTAAATTTGAGCAAGAACAGCTTCTAAATTTTAGGTTGCAAATTCATGCAAAATAAACGGGATTTCTCACACAGCTTCAAACATTTTAATGCCATTCATAACATTGTATTTAAGTGAAATATATTTCTCAACGTAAGTGGCATCAAAACTAAAGTATACAAACCAATTAAACCCAAAATATGTTATGCGAGAAGATTCCCTTTAATCTTAATAGCCTAAGACTTCTACAATTTGTGTAAAAAATACTAGCATATATCCCTGTTACTAAATACACTCATGTCCATAAATTAAAGATAATTCAGAATCACACAGAAATTGAACTCTAAAATAAAAATTTCACCTGTAGAATTATCACACACATCTTGAAGAAGAATATGCAAATTACAGGAAACCACCAGATGGCACGGATAGTACGTCACAATGACGAGTGTAAGAGAGGGGTATATAAGGAATGGTGACAAAGAAGTAAAATTGTTCACAAGCGCTTTAAAAGCCTTTCAGTGCAATAACCGCATAGTTAGGGCACAAAGGAAGCATCTGGATGATTTTTTACGTGGTAGAATTATCGGACGACTGGAATGTTGACGTACCCAACTGGAAGTATCCGAGGAACTTGGAATCGCTTAGAGTGTCATCTCCAGGCTTTGGCAACGATTCCAAGATGATGGTAATGTGAATAGATGTTACTGCACAGGTCACCCCCGAGTTACAACGCCGAATGAGGACCGGTATTTGGCAGTTACTGCCAAAAGAAACAAACAGAGCACAGCATCAGACCTATCTCGTCAGCCCTCTTCAGCTACCAGTACGACAGTTTCAAGGCAGACCGTGTACAGACGCTTAGGGCACATTGGTCTATATGCTCGTAGGCCTGTCAGATGTGTTCCCCTTACCGCAACTCACTGCCGCCTGCGATTAACCTGGAGTAGAGAGCATGCATTGAGGACACCGCAACAGTGGTCTTGTGTGATGTTTTCCGACGAGTCCAGGTTTAGTTTGCAGTCTGATTCTCGCCGGACTTTCATATGGAGAGCGCCAGGTACCCGTTACCACCAAGAGAACACCATTAAACGACACCGTTACGGTGGTGCAGGATGGCTCGTTTGGGGAGGAATTATTCTTGGTTCCAGAACTGACCTGCATGTTCAGAGTGTAACGATGACAGGCCACATCTATCGGGATGTCATTCTGGAACAACATGTACGTTTGTTTCGGGGCGCCATGAGTGCTGAATTTCTGTTTATGGATGACAACGCCCGTCCTCACCGTGCAAACATTGTAGACGAGTGCCTTCAATCGGAGGATATCACCCGTATGGATTGGCCAGCATACTCACCGGACTTGAATCTAATAGTGCATGTGTGGGATATGCTTGGCTGACGAATTGCAGCCCGTCAACCCCCTCCCAACTGTCTACCGGAACTTTGGAGGGCATTGCTTGATGAGTGGTGTAATATTCCCCAAAATCAGATTGATAATTTGATACTCAGCATGCGTAGGCGTTGTAAGGCCTGTATTGCATCGTCTGGGAGACATACTCCGTATTAACCATCATACTAACCATGTTATACTGTTTTTTGTAAATAGGTTCTTTTTTTGAAATTTGCTCCAGGGAGTGAAAATCGCAATTTTTATTAATTATGTCAAACATATAGCATCTTTTTTGCTATTTACCTTTTGTTTAATAAATAGACTTTACAAGTAAGTCAAATTTACTTTGCTTCTGTCTCTTTCTTTGCCTGAACTTCATTATCCTTAATTTATGGACATGAGTATTATGTATGGGTAGGTAGCATTTGATTCACAAATTAATATTATTAATGAGCAAATTGTATTAAAAAATTAGATTAGAATTTTTTTAATAAAAAATGCAATACTTTTTTTTAAATTTCCTTTACATAAAATGCCAATTACATATTGATCTACTTTAAATATTATTTTGAGATATATTCTTCGAGATATGTGTTTGGAATGGGGCTCCACGAAAAAACACTTTCTAGTTCTAGGGGATCCACGAAAGCATCTTTAATTTTAGGAATTCCGTGAGTTGAAAAAAAATTGAAAACCATTGCGTTCTCTAAAATATTACAAAGTTTAATAAATTCTCGTAAAACGAATTTTGTATTTGTGAACAAATATTTCAAACTGCATTGGGTGGATCGTGGCTTTATTGAAGAAAAAATATTACAGCTAATCGGAACCTACCTATGCGGAAATGAAGTTCTATGGTATGAAGATTAGGAGAAAAATAACTATATACATATATATAAATATAATTTCAAAATTTAATATTGCCACAAAAGAGTTGAATTTTCGAATAAGATTGAAAAAAATTTAATTTTGGTTAAATGTTTTAAGACAAAAAAAAAAAAAAAAAATTCTGCAATTTAAATAACCAAAAGGGATGATTTATTGATTAGTTATTAGTTCTACATAGTTTGAAACATTTCAAAAGGAACCAGTCTGATCCAGGCATTTTTTCCATCTTTCGTTTTATCGTGAGTAATTTCGGATGTGAATTTTCTTCACAAATTTAATACCAAAAAGAAGCTGTTAAATGTACAAGATGTTTTTTTTTATGTAACTATTCAGTATGTGTTCTCGCACTGCAATAAATGCTAAAAAGTACTGAAAAATGTTCACTGCTACAAAAATTATAATTTGACTTTTTACAATTAAAAAAAAAGCTCACATACCTAAACTTTATTCTCCTTGTGGGGCGTGAGTGAGTGAATATTAACGTCGCACTGTTAAGCTACACGAAGGCTTTTGGCGGCGGACCTCGTAATGTTGAACCAAAGTGACAAGTGACGAGGACGACACCTGAGCTGGCACCCCCTTTCCTAACTACCACACCACACCAACGGGAGGACGTTTAGCTCTCGACAGATTTAACGTGCACCGCTCCCCTACACGGCGGATCTTCAGTGGTACCGGGGTCGAACTCATGACACGCCAGCCATGATCCGATACCTTGACCACTTGGCTACCGCAGCCACCTCCTTGTGGGGCAGTACTTGACAAAAGACTTCTTTTCTTATTTTTTCCCTTCATCTATAAACCATAGGACATCTTTTCCGCAAAGATTTTAAAGTTCTGAAAAAGAGTTTTTTGATTCACTCTGCTGTGCATTCCTAGGTGATAGTGAAGAGAAAGCTTAAAAACCATAAATTACCTTGGAATCTAATTAAAGCTGCGCAATTTTATTATTGCCGAATTTATTACCGGATAAGTGTGTACTTATAAGTGATAATCCAGCTCAGAATTTTTTTGTAGATGCTAAGATAACACTCTTTTAAGAAGCATTTTAGTTAGATTTGATATTGATGCTGATTTTATTAACGAAGATAGAAACACGAAAACATTCTATTAATAATAAAAGTAAATCATTAAAAAAATGCGTTTTCTCTACTAGTGTGTTCTAGAGCATTCGAAAACTAAATATAAGTATTTAATGCAAAATTTGATTAAATTTAATTGTGCCGAAATGAGTTTTAAAATGCGCCGATTATTATATTAGTTGATGTGAAAAAGTATATCCTAATTTTTTAAATTTAATTTTAATTAATTTAAGCAAAATGCTTGGTGAAGTAGCGCAATTGAAAGAAAAATTTAGCAAAAATAACTTAAAGAGCAAATGCCAAATCAATTTATCAATCAAAGTCGAGACAGGAAAAGTAATAAAAATCTCTCTTTGTGTGCTTTTACAGAAAAATTAGCAAAAAGGCATTTAAATAAGCTCAATAACAAATACCACCCACCATGGGTAATCAGAAAAGGTTTCGAAGAAGCAAAACTTTTTTTTCCTTCACCGCAGGAACCAAAATGAGTCAAGTGTGAGCGTATCAATTATTCCACGCATTTCAAACAAACATTAAAAATGTTGCCGAGCATAGAAACGCAAGACAAAACTATCCATCTCTCTTTCTCGTTGCGGCAGGATTTACGTCTCATCGACTTTCATTCCCAAAACCTTATTTTTGTCACAGAAGGGGGCGGCAATGACAAGTATTTTTTCCCCTGCCTACCAAATACTTTTTTTTTAGCCCTTTTATCACCGGCCTCTGGTTTGAATAAATATATGTCGTCCAATTTTTTTTTTCACCCTTCTTGTTAAGCAAATCAAAAAAATAAGATTCTTCGAAATCATACACTCCCATTGTAGGTTACGGCCATAGGAATACGCAGAATGCGTAACACCAGAAAAAGTGTACTCAGATTGTTGCACATAAGCTTTCATCATTTTCATAGACACCGGGAAAAGGGGAAGAATTCCTCCCCACTTGTTTGATCGCTGCTTTCTGGAACAATGCGTGTGGCGACGCCTTTGAACATGAGAATCCACTTGAATAATAAGGCAGGTTTCGAAAATTCTTGGAAGATGCTTGTAGTTTTGATTAATAGGTAGCTTTTCTGACACGTCTGATTACATATCATTTTCGCTGTAATAGAGTTGGGATGTGAGAATTAAAGGAACATAAAAATTGCAAAAATCTCGCAAGTAACAAACTGTGTGTTTTGACGCTGCATGCTATTTTTTGCTGAATAAAAAAACACGTGTATTTTCTTACAGACTTTTTTGTAAGATTTTTTGCCAAGGAAACTTAACTTCTAAAATGCAAAAAGAGACTTCCTTAAACTGCAAAAGAGAGACAGAGACAGAGAATATTAACGTAGCACTGATTAGCAACACGAGGGCTTTTGGCGACGGACCGCGTAATTTTGAACCATGGTCAAGTGACGCGGACGACACCTGAGCTGGCACCCCCCCCCCCCTGCAAAAGAGAATCTATTGAAAGTCTTAACCCATACTCCGTTTTAAAATGCAGTAAGTACTAACAGGCTAGCATGTACATGTAAATTAATGTACCCTGAAAAAGAAATTAAACATAGAACAAAAAGAGCATTTTATTTTATAAAAAGGGTGTGACGGATCTATTCGGTTCCTTCCACTAACTCCTTGGGGATTCCTTTTAGGACATCAGTTTTTCAACCAAATTTCTCCGAGGACAGGAAAACGTGATTATGCAAATTAAACTTAATATATATATTCTCTATTCGCGAGTTTTGAGAGTTAGTGAAGTGAGGATACATTGGAATTGAAGTGAGGATAGCTTGGATGTGAAGTAAATAGATGAGAAGCTAGCAAATCGACAGTAATACGTATATGTAAACAGTGTACGACGCGCGAAGTTGGAATCTTGAAGAAGTGCTTAAGTCAACTATTGACGAAGTGTTTAAGGTCACGTCTAAAAGATTAAAGGATTGCAAAAGTTCAGGTACTGTAATCTTATTTCAAATAGAAGTTAGAGAGTTAAATTATTAGCGCGCTTCTTAAAACAAGCTTTGTATAAGTTATCGTAAGGATAGATTCTCATGATCGTAGATATTATCCCCACGCTATCTTGTCTCACTTTCGAGCTCTAATTAATCAAATTTATCCTACTTAGAGTGTTATTTATATCTGTGTTGAATATAGAGATAAATAAAATAATTGAAGTTCATCATGTCGTCTGATCATTTAGTTCCTCCTACACCTCTAGCCGGGCAACAGGGAACAAGGAATGCAAATTCCTCACAAGGGGAACAAAAATATTTAACAAAGCAAAATTTGAAGAAAAAAAAATTAAATAGAAATTGTAATTATATAACTAATAGCTTTTGTTCGTAATATATATAAAAATGTTTGAACGATATAATTTTTTTCTTAAAAAAATTATTTACTGCTTAAGTAAACATTCAAAACGTTCGGCGAGATTCCTTAATGATTAATAGATCATTAACGTAACATAGGGGTGGCCAATCCTTTTGGGCAGAGTGCCACCATCTGAAGAAAAAAATTATGTGTGCCACTTCCACACACACATGCCACCATGCCGTGGTTCCAACAAATAAAAAACATGAAAAGGGGGGAAATGTTACTTATGCTTATTATAGAATTTTTACTCAAACATCACATTTTTATTCAAGTCTAAGTAGGGGATATTTAAAAATAATATAATAAATGAGACAAAAATACAGTTCTATTGCCAATAAACTTTTACAGGTTCAAATCAGTTAGGTTAGGTATAAAATAAAAATGAGTAACTTGAAGCGTTTAATTTTAAATAATTACTAAACAGTATTGTCTTAATTTGGTTTTTGAATTTGTAGTTTTCTTAAGTCATCCATATTAGGATTAGGTTGCATTAGGTGTGTATCACTTAATTTTGATTTTATTTTGTTCATAAAAGAAAAAAAATTGTTCACAAACAAGTGGATTCAAACCTATAACAATATCTGAAAGCCAAATCGTGTAAGTTTGGAAAATTGCTCGTTGGTCGAACTTTCTAAAACTCCTCGTAATTCTACATTACAATTTTTATAGTAATCAATGAAGTGTATTAAAAATAAATTGAGGTTTTTTTTTTTGTCTGAGACAACTGCATTTTAATAAAACTGTAAAGAATTGAAATTTATTATCTTTTCAATTTTTAAAAAATGTTTCAATAAGTATTTACGTGCTACTGTTACAACTCAGCCGCGCCACAGTGTGGCACACGTACCGCGGGTGGGCCACCCCTGACTTCACACTTACAAGCAACTCGGTGGAACGGATCTTGAAGATAAACCGCATAATTATGAACCACGGTCAAAGTAATACAGATGACATCTGATAGTTGGCACTCCACCTCTCCCAACATCAACATCACGCCAATGGGAGAAGTTTAAGCCATCTATAAATTTATCGCACAACTCCAATACATAACAGGTATTTAGTGGAATCTGAGCATGCGATCGACTGAGACATCGCAACCCTGATCTCACCCTTTTTGTTAGAATATTTTTAATTCTTTCATTTGAGAATTAAGTCACAATGAGGGATAATATTGTCGCATGTTATATTAATAAAAAACATCAGCATGTGAAAAATCATTAATACAAAAATTAATGCAGATCTAAAATAAATGATTAGCTCATTGATATTGAAAATGTCGTTCGAATTGGTCACCATTTTTTAAAAAGATTTTATAAAAAGATTTTTTCCCGTTACGGTTGAGTGGCAACAAAACTTCTTTACGGATGATCTGTTCCATTTAGATGAAATGGGAGCTTCGAATGAATCTATTGTTTAACATTTGATATTCAGATTTTTAAATATATTTACATTGTTATACATGAGAATTTAAACTGAAATCATACTTCAAGATGTAAACTTCCGAGTAATTATTACGAAGCCTATGCTAATATTTTTTTTTATTTTAGCATGATTTTTTTTGAAGGTCTTTTTTTTTCAATTTTCCATTTGGCATTGCAGTTTTCCAGATTTGAAAGGGGAAAAAATCAATTTAAAATTCCTTTCAAAAGAAAAGAAAAAAAGCTTTCGGGACATTAAACCTCATTAAAAGGTGCATAATCATTTTTAGCATAGATTTATTTGAATTTTATAGTATAAAATGTATTTCTCAACCAACCCCAAAATATAATAAATAACAATTACATTTCCACCTTTTTTTACCTTAAGAAAGTAAAGAATGTCAACAAGTCACTTATATTTTCTAATAAACAATATACGAACCTCCAAAATTATCTTAGCACTCAATAAATTACTTTTAAATAATAATTTAAATAAAACTATTTAAATAATAAAAAGTTTCTGATTACGTTTATCTTTTTCTAAACTTCAGAATTTAATATTTCAAAAACTGTACTTGGGCAATTATAGAAAATTTAGCAAATTTAGTTCATTCTGTAATATTGATTAAAATGTAAAATAAATTTTAGACAAAAAGTAAATGGAGAACACTTCAATAATTGACAAGGTGCAAAAAAAAAATATGATAAAGAAATGGCTGTCTCCAATTCTTAGATGACTAACAAATGGTTTTTAGGTATAAATTGTCATAAATTTATGGAAAAATTGAGACATTATATTATAAAAATGAATACGAATCCCATCTCATATACGCAGAAATATTTTAGATATAAATTTTTCATCTCTCTATTTTCTGGGAGAATCCCACAAAATATTATAATTTGTACAACGTACTTAAAAATTAAGAATGGGGGGGGGGGGATTACTTTTGATGTTGATATTTTTACAATTTCTGTCTAATTTTGGATAAAATAATTGCAAAGAGAATAGGATGAATTTAAAGGATTTGGGAACACTAAGCTTATTTTGCCAATATAAAAAAAGTAATAACAGATCTGATAAAAAAATTATTGATACTCGAATAAATTGCTTAGAACGCAAGCTATACACACACAAAGCAATAATTCTAAACTTCGTGTGTGCGATATGTGTTTTTTCGAGTTTACCAATATTGGAAATGTTATCCAACCTGAAAAAAAACTTTTCGCTTTTTACCTTCCTTTTTTCATAATTTACGTTCAACTAAAGCGAAAAAAAAGTATGAAGGGAGAGGAGCCCTCTGGATTTTCTCCCTTCTCAATATTATGCAGCCGTTCCAAAATTCTGTGCTTATATTCCTGGGTAGCAAGTGCTCATGCGTGCATCCAGATATAGTCCTCGCTGAGGATGATTTCATTATACGACAAGTAGGGACGAGGGTACAAATCCAATTGAACTTCCCCTGCTTGCCCTCAGCTAACGTTTTTATATGTATTTTTTCGTGCTCTCTCCTTTATTCCTTTTTATTGTTATTACTATTACCTCTACATTGTTGTTTCTGTAGCTTTATGCAATAAGTTAGCCCGTGGGGATGAAGAGCCCACTGCTGCTCTGGCTCACCCTCTTTTTCTGAAGTGTATCGGAAGATCAAATGCCCGAGAGGTCGTGTTCAGAAATTTTTATGTATTTTCCCTTTTCCAGGGCACACGTGCAGACTCGTGGTTGGTTTGGTTATGCGCTTTTTTTCTTCATTTATTTTTTTTTCTTCATCCGTTCTCCTCTGAAAATCCGTAATTTCCCCCGGTTTCTAGTGGTTGCATTAGTTAAGGGGCAAATATATTTTATTATATGTATAAGTTCGTGTTACACATGTGACGATATATGATTTTATGATTAATAATATGTTCATGTCTTTGTTGGTCGAAATTTCTGTATAATGGCATTGTATATCTTTATAAAGAATTTTTTTTCAATCTTTCTAAGAATAGGTTTATCTTTCTCGGACACGATATGCTTTACAACTTAGCAATTACTTAAAAATTAAAAAAAAAATTGAGGGCTTATCTATATTTCTAAAATCTTATTTCAATTAATATCATCCGGCAACTTTTTTTTAGTATCAGAATGAAAATATAATTATTTTTTAAAATATTAATTAAGTTTTAACTGATGAAAAAAATTCTACAGACTTAACACTCTTCTCCATTTTGAAAGGAGACTATTAAACATAACTCTGTTTAATCTGTTTGGTTATATTTTAAAAAAAAAATATTGATGTTAATTTTTTTAGATTTTGGACAATTGTGTAAAAAGCGTACCTTTGCGCTGAGAAGCAAAAGGTACCAGCAGGCAATTTAACATATTATATACAATCCTAGAATGACATGTCTTAAAGCAATACTTTTTATTGAAAGTACAGGAAGTTTATATTTTCCCCAATCAAGTATCAACCTTCCCTTACACTCTTGAGTTTAAAATTTTCAACCCACTTTTATTTTCAATCGCTAGTTCTATCGAGAGAAAAAAGGGAGAGAGAAAAAAAAAGGAAACGATTGGAAGGGGGGAAAATCCACTCCTTTCCTTCCCTCTCCCCTCTTCTTTGAGACAGTCTAGCAAAGGTATCTTCCTCTGCGGGAAGAAGGGAGAAAAAAGAAACCACAGCCGAAAACCTCAAAATGCCCACGACTTGTGCCTAAAAACAAAAGGGGTCTCGGCTTAGATGTTGATGCTGTTCTTTTCGTTTGTACGGCTTTGATTCCGAATTTTTTTTCCACCCCCAAGTCGGAGGAGGTGGGGGAGTAAACTCAAAGAGCTCATTTCCGTTCGAAACGTATCGTTTCCTACGCGTCCTCTGCACGGTTGTTGACACTCCCCCCCCCCTTTACAGGAATATAAGTACATCTTAATCCTCCACGCGAAAAATTTCTTGTTTGCTTGTCTAACGACATTTGGTAGTAATGCGTCACTTAACAGTATTAAATTTCCTCTTTGATTTGCAGGTCAGACACCGGAGCTCGACTTTACCTTTCGTCAATTGTTTGCCTCCTTTTCAAAATTAACATAGAGATGGCGGTTTCGCAAAACAAAGAGCAGATTCACGCTTGCTTTGGGCTTTCGACTCTGAAATACAATAAACTAGAAAGAGAATGCTAGATACATTTACCCTCTTTTTAAAACACAGACTCAGTATTTTTATAATTCTCGCTTGGGACAACCTTCAAAGTTTCACAAAGGAAGTATTTTTTAAGCTTAAAGTATCCGATTACACTGGAAACTGGAATGCATCAAAATTGTTTAAATAATTAAATGAAATATTTGAAATATTAGCTTTTCTGAAAACATTTCTTTGTTCTGAATCCATTTTAAGCAGAAAAAAAGCTACACGCATCTAAGGTTATAAGATACATTTACTTATATTAATGCTAACGGTGAACTTTAAACAAGTTTTCTATGACGATAAATGTTTGTATAAAGTATTAAACTTGAAATTTCGTAAAATTTTGCTTAGTTGTTTTTATATTGCTTTTGAGGACCCGAATTAGGATTTTCAAGAAATGGATAGTAATAGTAGATTCATACAAAATTTTGATATGAACATCAGGAACAACAAGAATTCTAGTGTTGTTGCTTCAATTTGCTATATTATTTGTACATGTGTTGTACGAGTACAAAACAAAAACCTCATTTAGAATTCCAAGAAGATCCAATCTTAAAAAACTCAAAAACCCTTTTAAAAGCTATATATTCAATAAATGATTTACTTTAAAAATAATTATTTTTTGGCCCTTTTTTTTTCAAAAAATGACCTAATGTTTTCGGAGATAAATGTTTTGAAAGTTACCTAAATAAAAAATTTTATACAAACTATTTGGAAAATTAAAAATGTGTGTGTGTGTGAATGAACTTATAAATATCTTTAAAATAGTTCACTTGCGCTTGGCACAATTTGTTCTATGTCAAAAATTGTTGTAATCAACCAAATTTAGTCAGGTACCATAGTAGGTTGCGAGTTTAGTTTTTTACAAATTATTGATAGATTTGCTATTATACGTATTGACAAGATATGTTAGAAATCTTTTACATAATAAATATCGAAATAATGAAATATGAATATACATAAATCGTTTATAATAAATATGAGTTTTAATGTTACAAAATAAAAAATTTGATCGAAGTTAGATATTCTATGTCTTAAAGACTATAATATTTGCTAAATTAAAATTGCTATATACTTTAAGAGATTTTAAATTCATACATCACACTACAGACTGCTTCAAAATGCAATATAAATAATCACCAAATTTTTAGATTAATTTTTAAAATGATTTATTCGCTTATTTTAGTTCCTACATTTATATAACTACTATTTTCTTTATAAATATAACTAATGTTTCCATAATATGTTGAATAATCTGCAAGAAAATAAAATACTCGATTTAATTAGTAGTTACCGCATAAACAGAATTCTCCCTCCCATATGAAAGCGTAGATCTGTAACCTTTTTATGGACTCTTATTTTAGAATTCTTGCTCTTTATACGATTTATTAACCACTCACAAAACCTAGATAGAATAACTGAAGGGGCTTAGCATTTTACAGAGTATTTTATTAAAGTCTCGTTTACATTAAAAAAACGTTGCTTTTTACAGCCTTCATTCCCAATTGAGTTAAAGAGTTCCCTTAATACAATGAAATGCTCTTTTCACAGCTTTGTGACCCCTCCTTTTAGATTTGGGATGAATCCTTAAAATTCATTTCGTTTCTATGCATAACTATCTTGATATATGTGTGTTAAGAATCATATTATATTTAATAGATTTTTTTAAAAAAAGTTCAAAGAGCAACAACACAATAAATACCTAGCGCACGCTTTATATCGTTAAATTATTGAGTTTTCAGGAATTCACTCTATTTCCTGTTGTAGAAAGATAATGAATATACTTTCACAATACAAATAAACCTTGTTGAAATCCAGTTACGAGTTTCTTCAAACCATAAATCAGTGACACCATTTGGCGAAGATTTTAATCCTTTAGAAACATCATCAAGAGATTTTAATCATAGCTCCACACATTGTATTTTTTAATCAATAAGCTATAGAAAAATTTAAAATTATTTTTCTCTTCTGTAAAGTTTTATTTATAGACAAAAGATACAAATTTGTGTATAATATATTTTTGATATAAGCAGAATGGGACGCCATATAATTTCCATTTATAATTCGTGAAATCAGATTAATTTTGTTAAATATCTATTGATTTACTAAATATCAGTGACTTTACCCTCCAATTATAGGCGAGAAATTAATTTCACAAAGAAAGGGGGGAAATGGGAGGAGCTATTATTTTTAAGGATTATAGTGTAACTATATTATTAATGACGAAAATTGTTCCTCTCGTATTTGCCTACCCAAATAGAGAAAAAAAGCTTTCCTTTCCAAACAATTCCGACATTAATACAATTTCTTTTGAAAATTATCAGCCGTGACTATATGCTTCCACTCACTTAACACGCTTCTTATTTTTCATTTTCTTTAATTTATACAGTATCTTTTAAAAGAGATGAAAAAGAACGAAATTAGTTGAAAAACAGTTTTCAAGATTATGTATACAAAACACGCTTCTCAAAAGTGAAATATAAAGAGGAAAAAAAGAAAGAAAAAGATTCAAGAGACCATCTCTTCCCCCATAATCTCTTTCAACACTTCGAGATACCAGGGAAAAACCGCGTTTGTCTCGATTTTTGAAATCTCTCTCCTAACACAATCTGAACTGTTCTTGCTAACCAAGCCGGGCTATTTTTAGTTTGAAAAGACTGTTGTTCTTTTTGAGGTTTTGTAGTCCTCTCCTCTCCACCCAATCATACTCTGCTCTTCATCTCTCAAGCAGGGGCTTTTTATTTCCACATTTTTTCGTAATACTCAATACATCAGCTAGCTAGTGCCCCCCCCCCCAGCTTATATTAATTAACTGCCTGACAGAAGTTTTCAGAAATTCCATTATCGAAGTAATGGATCAAGCAGGTATTCTGTTTAAAGCAATAACACAGATTCTTCTTATTGGTATTTAAAAAAAGATCCTGTTTTATAATTTAAATTGTGAAATAATGGGAACCAAGATTTGTTGAAATCGTAAATCGTTACTTGTCTCTATGGTATTTTGTGTTGTGCTAAATATACGCATACCGTTCCTTCCATTCAAAATATGTTAGATGTAAGCAATGGCGTATAGCAAACGGAGGGTGGCTGGGGATTCAAACCTTCTTCCCCCTCCCTCTAGTCATATATGTATTTTTTAGAATGTGCCCTCTTCCCATAGGAAAAGTCTGTGTACGCTACTGAATATTAAACTATATTATTTCTAATAAATATGAAGTTAACACTTCTTAATTTAGAAAGAAAGCGTTATATTTTTAAAGCAGAAGTATTTCTGTAAATTATTTTTCCATATTCCATTCTCAGTTAAACATCTATGTACATGTGTAAGAGAGAGAGTGAGAGGTAATACTTTTTTTACTTCTCTACTTTTTAAAAAATTCTAGTGAACGTGGCTAATAAATGTCATTTAATAAAAACTTTATTGTTATTCTCGTGTAGCAATAATCGAGATAAAATAAGTAAATTGACTATCAGTTTATTCAGATTAGCGATTTAATTAAAATAAATTAAAGCTTCAAAAAATCTGGTTTCTTCAAATTTACTTTTAATTACCATATAATCCGGCGCTATAACGCCCACTTTTCAACACAATAAATTAGATCGAAGTTTACGAATTCGTGATGTATGCTGGATAAAAAAAAAAGATAGTTTCAAAACTATAGAAATGTGAACATAGAGAAAATTAGTTTTCTATATATATCTGAATACTGTTTTTCTTTTTAATGGAAATGACATACCGTATAAATGTTTATTATTGGATAGCATTACAAGTTCGTCATATTCGTCTTCCTTTATACAGTGGACTACAGAAGTGTTCGTACACTTGCCATTTCCTGTAAAATTTAATGTTTTCGAATAGTAAAAATTAATATATGGGATTTGTAATTTTTTAAAGATATCTGCAACGTGGTCTTAATAGAATACCATAATCAATTTTTAAAGCATAGTATAACTATCATTTTAAAAAATTAATAGAAAAAAACTACTAAAAAATTACGCCACAAATCTTTGTACACTTAAAAAAATCCAACATAACTTTAAATATCGTATTTCTTTCTTATAAGATAGCTTTTAGAATCCACAACAACTTTTAAACGCCTTGGTATAGATTTAATCAGTTTTTTGTAATTTCTATATCGACGTTTCTCCCTTCTTCTGTGATTATTGTTTTTATTTCACATTCTGTTTTTATATGCCGTATTTTCGTTTTTTTTTTTTAAATCAAATTCTCTTCAGATATGTTCTACTAGACTTAAATCACAGGTGATTAAGGAGGTGTTTTAGAATGTGGGCGCATTTATAGAGACACCTGTGGTGTACATTGAGAGGAGTGCGCTTGGCGTCATTATGTTGTTAAGAAATGAAGTCGTCTCTAATATCCAAATTTTGGACGGATATTTTAAAATATTTAAGTTGAACTCATGATTCACAAAACCATAAAAAAACTAAATTACCCAATCCTAAAGCCGATTTACACCACCACGAAAGAACATCTGGATCTCTATGTTTTACTGTTCCAACTAAATTCATGGGATTAAGTTTCAGAAAATTCAACATTGACAGCAAATTGGTTCGGATGACAGAAAATTCAACATTTTTGGTTCCAACAAACGTATAATATTTTGTCGGGGGGAAAAAATGAGGAACTTAAATCTCAAGAATTTATGTGAAATAAGAGCATCTCACCTCCATGCTGAAACAGGAGGTGAAGATGTTTCAGCGTGGGGCTTCAGGAATAAGTAATTTGGTATTTTTTTTATGGTTTTGTGAATCATGAGCTCTACTTAAATATTTTAAAACATAATTTTAAATTATCCACCCAAAATTAAGATATTGGCAGTGACTTCATTTTTTTTATCGAGATAATGGCTCCAAACGCACTGTTCTCAATGTACGCCACTTGCGTCTCTATAAATGTCTTGAAATTCTGAAACACTACCAAAATCACCTGATTTAAGCTTAGTAGAACACACTTTATAAGAATTTGATTTTTAAAAAGAAAACATGGCATATAAAAACAAAACATGAAGTAAAAACAATCATAGAATAGAGAAACATCCATACAGAAATTACAAAAAAACCGATTAAGTCTATATCAAGACGTTTAAAAACTGTTGTGAATGTAAAAGCTATCTTACTAAGTACTAAATTAAGAAAGAAATATATGATATTTAAAGCTATGTTGAGATTATTTTTAAGGATTCGAGGATTTTTGTGGTGTAATTTTTTAGTAGTTTATTGATTATTAATTTTTTAAAATTATAGTTTTACTATGTTTTAAAAATTGAGTATCTTATTCCAATAAGAAAAGTTATAGATATAAAAAAAATTACAATTTCAATATAATAATTTTTATTAGACGTAAACATCAAATTTTATAGGAAATCGCAGGTGTACGAGCACTTTTGTGGTCCACTGTATGTTCAAGCACATCACTGAATTTTGTTTATTTTTCCAATCATTGTTCTTCTGATTCATAAATAAATAATTATTTTCCGTTCCATCTAGATTGCTAGATATAATACATTTCGTCAAATGAATTTTTCTTTATGTCAAATTTAATTTAATTCCATCCTTTAACTATCCACTCTCGGACTATTTCTAGATTTCAAAAGACACGAGCATTGCACATGTACATTTCAGATTTCTTCGTAAAAAAATTGCGTGTTTTACTGAGAATATACTTAAAACTTAAAAAATGCTGTTTGGAAGTATAGGTGCGAGTTATATATAAAATAGTTAAATCAAACGCTTCACATAAAGTACAACAAAGAAAACTTAATCTTGTTTTGTTTAACCAAATATTCCCATCTCATTTTTAAATTTAAAAAGTATTTTAGTAAATAGTTACGTATTTCTTAGTACATTGATATTTATATAAATACCTTTAAAAAATCGACTTTCATTTACTTTGCGACTTAAAAAAAATTAATTAATTTAATTAATAAATTATGATTATTACTTTTATTTCTAGAATGGTAATAGGAAGAAAATAACATGTCTCGCTTTTTCAAAAAATGTGAACGTTTTGTAGTTTCTTTTTCCCATTGATCGTAAACATGTCGACCTGAAATAAGTAAGGATTCGGATGTAATGCTAAAAGTTTTAAGTTTAGTTGAGAGGTTCTTTTAGGCGCCCAAAGTGTACAATACTGAAACGCATCATGATTACGCCTTATTTTGCCAAGAGGAAATTAACTCGATTCATGAGACGAATTAAAGAAGATTGCGTAATTGTTTTCCTGAGTTAGAAGCAAACAGTGAAGAAGGGACTACGATATTATTAGATATTAGACATTTTTTTAAACGCGACGAACATAATATTTTAATGGTTACATCCTTAGTGTTAACAGTAATTCCTCATTATTTGCAAGATATTAAATACTGAAAATTCATACCATTTTGTAGAATAAAACTCATTTTTTATTAGCGTTGCACTAAATTTACAAAAAAAAAAACCGCTTCTGTTGACGAATTGCATACTTTCGAACTGTAGTAAAATGACAAGGACGGCAATCCGAAATAATGTTTACCCCCCCCCCCTCCTCCTCAAATTTCCCTCCCAATCAGGCATGGACTTATAACAACCTCCACATATAGTACGAAGTAATTTCTATTGTGCTGAAGAGTTATCCCACACTACGATACCGATATTCATTAATCTTTTGTGTTAGGTTTTTTTTTTTATCTAATACGCTGTTGTACAGTGGGAAAATCACCAACTATATTCTATATTGCCGAAAAAATTCTCTCTTGACACACACCACACACACACATTTAGAATCTAAAAATTCTTTCTAAATTCTCCCTTGTCTCTCTAAGCTGTTACCGAAATTTTAGCTTCTAAGAAGAAGGGGTCATTTTGTACCGTTTTTAAGATTGATGAGGAGCATGCAATACATAGAAGATTGTGAGGAAGTGAATTTAAAATGACTACAGAAACATAAAACTCTATTCCATAATTAAGTTTTTTTTTTGTTGCGATATAATAATATATTCCTTCTTTATAAATTATATAATATAGAGTGTACTACTTTAAATTGCGCCGGTTCACTCTTCAAAGCGATTAGAATTTAATAGCGGAATGTATCGCTTTTCCGAACAAATGACCCATTCCAATTCTTTGCCGACAAGTATTTCCCATCAGGAAAAAGCAATGCAGACATAATCGTATGCACATGTCTATTCATTCGCTTCAAGCTACCTCCCCGATTCCATTAGTACCCCATTTGCACTTAACTCTCCAGTAATGATTTTACGGTTATAGGTCTTCCCGACAGAAGGCGACCAAGACGAAAGTGAAAAATGCTGTGAAAATATCCCCTCTTTTCCCAAAGAAACTTCACAGAAAGACACAACTGCCACATACATTTTTAAGCATCTATTTTTAAATCCCCGCTGATGGGGAAAACAATAGAAGCAGAAGTCAACGGAGTAGCATAATGGTTTTTCCGCCACACCGTTACATATATATATACGCGTGTCTTTGTTCCCCACCAAAGATTTTTAACTTGTTCGGCGCCGGCTCGTACATAATTAGACTGGACGGTATTCCATTGTCTCCCTAGGAAGAGGATTTTGGAAGACCTATATAGAATACCGACGAGTCTGGGGAAAGTGTTCCCCGATCACGAATACAGAAAGACCGCGTTTAACAACAACGACGCGGTGCTTTAGATATATGTACGTTTGAGGAAGCACGTGTCTTAGAGCAGTCGCGCGACAATCGAAGCATGCCGCTCGTGCCGAGAATGGCCAATTTCTCTCCTTCCCTCCAGACGAAAAATTTCGTCAGCAGTGGCGAGGGTGAAGATTGCTTTTTGAGAAAAGTTAATATTGAATGCTGTCATGTTGCTGTTATAGGACGGTCTTGTTTATCTCCTGTGACACTTTACCGCTATTGATTCACGCGTCAACTTGTTAAATAACTGCTTTAAATATTGAGGGGCTTTACACTAAATCAGAAAAAAATTAGTAATATATTTATATTAAGGATAAAAAAATGTTTACCATACTTTTTTGGAGTAGGAAAAAAGGAATAAAATGGATTTTTTTTAGAAGTCTACAATACGTACATTTTAAATCTACTAAATTTAAATGCACATCAGGAAAAAAATAAATAAATGTTTAATGCTACGAATCATTTAATAAGATCTTTTGAGGTATAAACTATTTCCCCATTAATTTTTTAATGATTATTAAATCATTACCATGATTTAAAACATTCTATTTATTTTCACATTTTTTAATGTATTTAGTTAGAGAAAATACAATATCGTGCAACTTTAATCCCGTTTAAGAAAATTAATCACTCAAAATCCACCGTCAAGAGGTTCTGATGCACGTTTAATCAGTCGTTGGCATGGTGTGGTAGCTTGGAGAGGGGGTTGCCAGTTCATATGTCGTCCTCGTCACTTCACCGTGGTTCATAATTACGAAGTCTTTCGCCAATAGCCCTCGTGTTATTTTGTAGTGCGACGTTAATACACATTCACTCACTCAACTAAATTTAAGGAAATTCTTATTTAAAATGAAAATGGACAGAGTCATAAACCTATAAATATAAAAATTTTAATTCTTCAAAAAAGAGTTTATTAGAATTTTACCAAACGTAACTCATGTTTATATATAGCGACACTTCCAATTCCGGAAAATTTACTACATATTTACAAGATAATATTGCAGTATGTAATGTTAGCTTTTGTCTCAACTGATGCCATCATGATGTCTGGATGGAATCGATTCCTTGTAATACACAGAAAATAGTGTAGGCAACTTTATGCTGTACACTTGAGTTATGAAACACATACACACCTCTTATGCTTAATTACTCGCCTAGCTTGAATTCTTACAACGCAACATTTTGATAAAACTATGACTCGAATTCACAAATAATTGCCTGTTAAGTTAAGTATATTCAGCCGCCAAGAATCTGCAGTCTTTATATCCTCATGCCTTTAAAACGTACATTTGTGTTTTAAAGGGCTCCGATTTTTGAATTTTACAACTTATTTTACTGATTTGATACTCAATACTTTCAAACATTATTTCAGGTAATTTTATAATATTGTTAAACTTTCAAGTATATTTTACGGTATGAAATATTTCCTTCGAGATTAAAATAGATTCTTGCAATTTTATTTCTATTTAAAAAAAAACGCACTGTGTTTGATTAGTTGCTAAAAATTACATTACACGAATAACATCATAAAATGACTTTCAACTTTTAATATTTTTATCTGAATGTGTACGCAGGTGTATTATTTGAGTAGTACAGTATCTCACTCTTCATTAACAATTTCCTCA
Organism: Trichonephila clavata; assembly: GCA_019973975.1. NCBI lineage: Eukaryota > Metazoa > Arthropoda > Arachnida > Araneae > Nephilidae > Trichonephila > Trichonephila clavata. Next base: position 59,239 of record BMAO01035454.1, on the reverse strand, counting down.
AAGTGCGATGTGGAATTGCAGGGGCAGCACTAAGGATATCAGAATACATATATGGCACATTTTCCATCCAGAACAAGCTGAGCCCTCTGAAGCACCCACACAAGCCATGAAATCCCAAAGGGAGAGTCAGACTCAGCTGCAGACGGGGAGGGGGCAAAAGAAAATACTCATATATATAGCATACACAATATAGGAAACCCTTGAAGAGTCCACGAAATGTAAGAGGGGAGAGGGCAACTAGGTTGGAGGTTATGGCAAAGAAAAAGCGAGAAATATGACCCATTCTCCAGTGCAGAGGATTGCAGCTGTAAATCCTGATCGCCAGTTTGACCACGGATTCACCCCACCCCACCTTCAATCCGAACTGGAGATTTACGTCAATGAGATAGTCCGAGAGAGCAGTAGAGGGCCTTGGAAGGGGGAGGGGGGCTCTTGCGGCGGAGCCTCCTGGGAGATCCCGACGGAGTTCATAACTGCAGCGCTCGCTCCGGAATTGTTTCTCATAAACACGACCGATATGGGGTAGGTGGGAGCAGGGTTACTGTAAAATTATATCATCCGATAGCAAGGCTTGGCTACCTTGGGTGGTAACGTGTTCCAAGGTCCCGTTGCCAAATATAAGAAATGGGTAAATTGTCGATAGTCAAAAAGGTCGCTGGAAGCAACATAATGCAACGAACATACAAAGGCGTTTTGTCGTTAATTGGGGGGAAAATTGACAAAATATTTCACAAATTACCGTGAAGAAATAAATATATTTATAAAACTTAGTATTTATGACATAATGAACTTGGAATGTGTTCAAATCTATTTTAAAATGTTGAATTAGCAAGCTAAATAACTATTTCTGAATTTTCGATTATTACTTAAAATAAATAGTTACAAGAATTTTCATTACGAATTTTTGTTCATTATAATTCCCAATTTACTTTCAATAAATCTGAATTTTATATTTATTGTAAATAAAAAAAATCAAACCAACAATTAAAACTAATTTCTATGAATATTTATTTTGCTAACGTAGTACTCTATTAATTCTATTTTCCATGCTTCTTCGTCATTGATTTTTTTTCTTAACGAAGGGGCAAAATTATGTGAGGTCCAAATACAAGAAAATAAAAGTATGGAAATCACGTGTTTAAATTTTTTGATTGTTTTTAATACTCTACAATGAAGAAAATTTCAAGTAGTACAAATGGACCAGTGCAAAAGGAATGATTGATTTTTATTAAGGTCGCCTCTAAAGCAACGTGATGGTTGTTAGCGACTCACTGCGTAATTTTAAGCCACGGTCAAGTGAAAAGGACGACACCGGCGCTGTGGCAATCTATTTTCCAAACTGCAACTCAACACGAACGGGATGACTTTGATTCTTGGCATGTTTATCATGTATCAGCTCCTCTTCGCAGTGGATATTTATTAATACCACTACTCCCACCCACGATTTGACTAGAACAACACCGGCGACCAAGTTCTCAACTGTGACCAATCGGCTACCGCATTCACTTTGACTAATATGAAATATTTGCTTGTAATGAATCAGTGTAAAAAGATTAAAATATTTTAAGCAATATTTTTTTTTATAATGGTGAGTAAAAATGGTTCATTTTTCACAACGACTTTTCAACAATCGTGCATTACTCCAATTTGATAATTTTGATTCATATTAATATTTATTGAGGGAACGTCTCAATATTTTTATACAAATATTTTTCCATAATATAAATTTGTAGAATATTAATGTGCGGTAGACATAAAAAAATACTACTTAATTCCGGATGATTAAATTTTTTTTTAAAAAAATGAATACTTAAAACTTTTTTAAAATTTTAATTAAGTCAATATTAATAAACATCAAAATTCCCAAGAAGAATTGGGAATATTTTTACGAATTATGATTTGGATAAAAAAATGCGCAACTATTTATTCACGTATTGATTAAAGCAACTGACACCAATTCGTTTTTTTTTCTCTGAGTTCCCAAAGTTTTAGTTATAGTATTTGACATTTAAAATAACGTTTTTATTTAGCAACACACATTTCATTCAAGTTTCCAACCGTTTCTGTAACATGAAAAGGAGTAAATTTTTGGCGATAAGTCGCCAAACGGAGGTCTTTGCGTACGGGTGACATATGAGTGAATCTAGGCTGAGAGAGGTGCTTGTGTTTGGATTAGGACTCGGGTTGACCTGAGGGCGACTGGACCCTTGGGACATTTCATGGTCACTGGAAAAGGATCAGCCAGCTGGACTCTTTTGAAATAACATCAGCCGCAAGAGGCTTTTGGAAAAGAATGTACATATTTTTTGTTCTTATATCTTTCAGATGATGGTGAAAATAATTTCAAAAGATAAATAATTTTAATATCAAAGGGCTTTATTCGACTCTTTATCATCTTCATTTAGATAAATAAGTATACATTATTAGTAAGCGCTTATTCCCTATTTAATTTATTCGAGTATTACAAGTAAAGGGTAAACGAATCAAAGCGTATTAAAAGAGGTTTCAATATTGTTGAACAAGACAATTTTGCAGATATAAATAAATTTATTATCTTTTACAGCTTGGTTTTATGCAAATTTTATATAATTATTGTAATTTTTTAAAACTTGAACATAAAATAAATTCGGATTGAAATTAACGTTTCAAGCGCGGAAATAACGATGAAGTTGTTGAATATTCAAATTTTATTGTTACTTTATGCTTTATTTAGCTACATTTCATTGCGCAAAATTTTTTTGTCGAGATACAGAAAATAATATTCTTAATACACTTTTAATATATTCCTTGATTCGGCAAAATTGCAAGAGTCGTCTTTGTCCCTTGGCTGAAGTTTAAAACACCATCGCCAATAGCCTTTGCTTTGCTATGATTTAGAGAGTGACTTTGATAAAAAAAATTAAGTTTGATTCACTGTTTTTAATCGATCCCTTCCCGTCATCCCAATATTTACTTTACAAGACATTAATACATCGTGCATTATCAAATTCACTCTCCAGACAATTCTACTTCCTTTTATTTTATTAAATTTATCTGAAACAACAAGTTAATACCTTGATTATTTGTTAGCGTCACCCTTTGAAGCTACACAAGACCACTGGCATGGCAGAAAGCTCTCTCACACACAAGGGGTCCAAGTTTATCCTAAAGGGCTTAGAGCTACTACCTCCTCCCGAGAAACAACCACCCCCGCACTCACTATTTACTGAGCAATTTTTTTCCCCAAAGGAAGCAATTTTTAACTGAACTTGTTTAAGCAGAAATTACATAGAGAGAGAGTTTCAAAATATAAAAGGTATAAAAAATACAATCAAATACCAATCTAAAATAAATAAAATAAAATACTGGGCAACAGAAAAAATTACATTCAAATTTGCTTGGGAAAATAAGATATGCGCAGCAGATATTTTCAAAACAGATAAAATTACTTTCGGCAATTTTAGCCGTGATCAAGTGACAAAGATGATATTAGTGGCACTTACAGGAATTTTTCAAGCGGGGGAGGGAGTCCAGGTTCGGAAGTTCACCATTCTCGTATCATGCTCCAATGGGCCACCCAGCATATTCTTATAATTTTGTCGATTTGGGGGAACAAAAAACAGCAAAAAATTTATTATTGAATAAATAATTAACATTAATTAATACAATTATTAATAAAAAAACGCTAAATTAAATTTTACATACTATTTACAAAGCATTATAATCAATCAAAAAAATCAAGGGCTTTTGGGGGGTTCCAGACACGGGGTATTTTTTCCCCGCCCCCTTGTGTGCGCCAATGGATGATACCTATACTGGAACACCAAGCTTCCACACCATGGGAATGTGAGGATATTGAGTCTCGATAGATTTAATGTGCATCAGCTCTTCCAAACGAGGATCTTCAGTGGAACCAGGGCTCGAACCCCTTTAATATTTTGAAATAAAGGTTAACGATAGAACATATGAAACAAAAGTAATTGGAAAAAAATTACACAATTCTAGTAATCTTTGGAAATGCACGTGATTGTTCATAATTATCTAGACAGTTTGGAATAGCTTATCTGAACAGTGACTTTTCAAAACACAAGAGGGTTTCACCCCCCCCCCCCAATTATTATTTCTGGTAGAAGAAAAACAAGAACTATTTTTCATTTTTAAAATAACTTTTTAATGGAATTTGTACTACTCTACATAAACAAGAAACTCTACGAAAAAAAGATACGTTTATGGAACATCTAATAAAAACAAGGCGTGTGAGGCTCAATAATTAGATTTATATCTAAAATGAAGCCCCAAGAAATAAAAAACACTTTAGAGTAAAATATTTGCTTTGATTCTATTTACTTAAAAAAACCACCCTTCATCTCACTTGTCTCAATGCATTAATAACCCCCTAAATACCAACCCACTGGTCACGTGTCCTCATGTGGCCTTTGACACATGCATTTGCCCCCCAATCCTTATCAGCAATACACTTTTCACGAGCGCCACTTATTTTGCCAGATTGCAGAGAGAGTTTTCCCTTCCTTGCCACTATTTTTTCGTCTCCCACATAGTGCGCTATAATTTATAGCTTGATATTCTAGAAGATAAACATATACATACAAACACTTCAGGGTAACACTACGGGGCTGACATAAATGGTCCTCCCTTTGAATTGAGTATTCAGAGTTAATATATTAATAGGTTATTCACCTTAGATAGGATATTGTGCAGAATTCAAATGAAAGTTGATATAAAATTTGTTAATTTTTTATCAAATGTTTTCAAACTAATTGTTAGAAATATTTCCCGTTGCTTTCTTTTACTTACTGAAATGAAAGAGTTTTTGCATGTGTAATCAATGAGGTACACAGACTTCTTTCATAAGAGAAGTGGGTTGAACCAGGGACGCCTTAAGCCAACTGGGCCCGGGCCCAGGGCCCCGTCTCATTCTTGACTCGATCTCAATAAGATTGTGATCCAAATGATTCTTATGGTCGAGTGTTATTCTTTGACACATTTTACGAAAAAATGGGAATTTTGAACTCTTCGCCAACTGGCAACAGTAGCAAGACTGCATTATTATGTTATGCCTGTCCTCCCTGTCAAGGTCTAGGCCCTAGGCTTACCACCATTCACCATCATTACTCATTTAATCAAAAGGTGGCAGTCGCGGTTTTTGTTCCTATGTCTTTGAGATTGTGAGTCACGCCCATTTATTTGTTACATGTTATCGTATGTTCGACGAATGCTATGAAATGTCTATTTTTAATGGTCGAAGTTGGGCTCTAATTTTGCATGGGGCCCAGGGTCTCAAGAAGTCTTTAGACGTCTGTGCGTTGAACCCCAAATCCCATCCTTGCGTAATCAATTTGTTATTGTTTCAGAAATTAGTCTAAAATTTAATGAAAGTTTATTCAAATTTTATATTTAAGAGAAATCGGAAACAATTAAATTTGCTAAAGTTGGCTTCATTTTTGTTCTACAACATGTAGTAAATTAATATTGCACCTTTCTTTTTTTTTAAAAAAATGAAGGTTTCTACACGAATATTTCTTTTAGAAAAATGAATCTGATTACTAAAATTTAAGCGCATTAGTTAAAATTTTAATTGGCAAGTCAATCTCCAAATATCTCTATAGTTATTTTAGCAGAAATAATTCATTTGATACCATATGTAAGATTGATTCATTTTATATTTCTTGGACATCTATGACACAGATAAGAGCGCTTAATCCTTTAAAATCCGTATTAAATGCGTTATAAATATCGCCTTTCAGTCGTACACTTTTCTCTTCTGGAATTATAGTTACAAATAGATTCTTTATGGAGTTTGATATTTACAAATTTTATTAATTAATTCATTTGGGTCGCAATGTACTTTGAACTAGAACTATCCAATAACTATTGGAGACATACGTAAGTTTAAAGCATTCTGTACAATACAATAAGGATACCAGGGTTGCACTTCACTCTAAACTTATATATATTCGACACGAGACCAGTTTTTTTTTTAATTTAAAGCAGGGTTTTTCAAACTTTTAATATTTGTGACCCAATTTTCCTCCCCCCCCCCTCATAAAACAACTATCAAATGAATGCAATAATAATGTACTTCAACGTAAAGCTACAATGCAACTTTAATTATTAACTGCACAAATCATTAAGATAAGTATTATATTTTGTGTACAATGTTGTATATGACAATCCAATGGAAATCACTAGTAACTATTAAACTTCTTTTTTAATTTAGTATTGATAAATTAATTATCAAATACTTTTTGCCATATTGATACATTTATAAGTATGTTATATCAATGTGAATATGTATTTTATTGTTTATTATGTCAGAATGTATTTTGTTTTTTGCTTCCTTTCAGTCAATTGATAATTATTTTAAATCTTTTATTTTCGACTTTTTAATGTGATTGCGTCCCCCTAGTATGCTTATCGCGCTCCCCTAGGGGGCACCCCACAGTTTGAGGAACACTGATTTAACGTGTAACACCTCCTCCTTCCCAGATATCCCACCTTCCAAATACATTGGACTAGAGGAAATCTAAACTCTTCAAATAGAATGAGAAACAAAGGTAGTAACACAGTTCAATTTTGGAATAATAAATAAATTCACCAATGATTTAGAAGTTTAAAATGATATTCATTCAACACACACATGTAGCAAAAATTTAATAAATATTCTTCCCACTAACCTCTTTTTTTAAATTTAAGAGAAAGATTCAAGAATATACAAATATTTTGAATAGAGAGATTCACTATATACACATTTATAAAAATAGGTAAAGCAAATTGTAGAAGTTTTCCTCTTCATGTACAGTTTCAAAGCGTTACGGCGGAGGGAGGGGAGTTGAATTTGAAAAGGTGCCAAGCTTTGTAACAGCTGAATCAAAACTTTGAAGAAAAATAATTTCAGCTTAAATGTTTCTACAATATAGTTGCTTTCAGTAGCATTCTGCAATTAGAGCACTGCATATTTGAAAAATAATGGAGCATATTGTGTGCGTGTGTGTTCGGTATACAATGTTTAATATCTGTAATTTCACTTAATGAAACGATTTAAAATAAGGTATTTAAGAAAGTTGCTGTTTTATGGTAATTGACGGGGGAAAACTCTAATTCATTATCCCCCCCCCTTCATCTAGATACAAATTTTTCATTACTTTTTGATATTTTAAAATTTTTTTAAAAATTTTAATTTCTAAGCTTTAAATAATTTTCAACTTCTTTCTTCTGGGCAAAGACAAAGTATCTTACTGTGCTTCAAATTCTGTACTACTGGATATTAGATCCGAAGAGAATGAATTGCTCCATAACTATACCCAACGAGTTTTTTCATTATATGCATTAATATAATTTATATACTTCTGCATTGGCATCAGTGGTACACACAAGGAGGGGGAGGGGTCTAATGTCTGACCCCATCACACTTGAATTTTTTCAGATTGATAATAATAATATATATATAGTATGTAAAATTTAAGTATTAGTGAATAAAATTCATTTTATTATTAATGCTAGTTAATTATTCAGTAATTTATTTTTTACTGTTGTTTATTCCTGACAATCGACAAAATCAAAAGAATATCTTTGACGGTATGAGAATGGTGGACTTTTGGTGTGTGTGTGTGTGACCCTCCCCCCCTTTCTTGAAAAATTCCTGTGTGCTACACTGATTGTTATCATTCATTTCAAATGGAATCAATAACAATAAGACAATGAATGACTAGTCGAAAACTGAACACAACAAATAAAAATAAATGTTACGCCATTATCATATTAGATCACATAACGGTTCAAAGAAAAGTCAACTGGTTATGTTTTCTTAGCGTCAGACAGACTATTGATGAGACACCCCATAGTTAAGAGGGGTGAAGTCAATGGGAAAAGGGCACTGGCCAAGGGTGATCTACAACAGTGTTATCCAATACGCAAGACCTCCTCCTGAGGGGAAAAAATAAAGGGAGAAAGTGAGGAAAGCTGACGGTTCTTTGGGTCAGTATGTCTGTTAGCCGACTTATTATCATATGTGTATACGTTAGAAAGAAAACTGAGATAACGCAGACAGGTTGGGATCCAGTTGCACTCCATATATTTTTGTTTTCGACTTTTTGAGCTAGCTCCTAGTGAGTTGTGCAATAAATTACGATATCCGAGCTTGTTGTCTCATATCCACTGCCAAAGCTTGCGATACATTCCATTGAAAACTCTCTAAATATGATTAATGCTTCATCTTGAGTATTTAAAGGAATAAGGCCACACACTCATAAATGGTTTAAGTATACAAACTATTTCAAAAGTAATCAAAATACGAGTAAAATTTATTTTTGAATGCAGATGCAATGCCGTTTAATCTATGCATCAACCTATCTACGCTGCGTGTTTTCGGTGGTTCAGGACTCGAACGCATGACTTACTGGTCACGAGTTCGTGACCATGACCACTCAACTATCATGGCCACATCGGTACACGGAAACCCATGGCCCTAACCCGCAATCCTTCGGTTAAGGGAAACCAGCACTCTACGAAATAGGCTACCACGTGATTTCCTTTGTCCTTTGAAAAAGAACATTAAAAAAAAATGACCCATGCTATTTCCCGAAGAAAAATATTCTTGTCAATCTTTTCAACACTATAGGACCACCTGTGGGGTATTAAACATCTGCGTGTCTGTTTCGTTGTTCGAATCGCGTATTAAAATCAATTTGAGAATGAGTTTCATTGAACACATCGAAAATCTAACACAATAAGCTGTTTAATATTAATATAAAGATATAGATTAAAATCTTTTCCTGCAGTATAATGATGAATCTAAATACACTACATTTATACCAAACATATATAGAGTGCAGTAATTTAAAACTATTTTAAATAGGGTAAATCCATTATTAAAATTCCATAATTATCGGATTTTATATAATCGAATGATTTTTATGTGTTGGAAAAAGCTTATTTCTAAGAAGGATAAAGCACGTAGACATTTCTTGTAGAGATTCAGTTTAACTTGGTATACAACGTTATAAAACTGGACAATGTAAGGAACTTAAAAGGTGCTCTAAAAGTTTAAAGTAAGCTGTGTTAAAACAGCTGAGTTTCGACAAAAAATATATACAAAAAAAATTACTATTCAACTCCATAATACATTTGAGTTCATCTTTCTCACTGAAAACATTTTTCCCGTCTTATTTATCTTCCACATAGAGCAAGTACTCAGTAATATTTCCCCCCAAAACTTCTCAAACTTGTATTAGAAACCTAAAAGTCATCCCATTGTGGTAGCCGTCAGCTGTGTTTGGATAACAGAAAAGTTTCCAAACCATATTTCTCAACACACTTAAGGAGAACAATTACAGGGACAAGTGTAAGCAAGTTTATACACAGACCACGGGTCTAATCTTGACTCGGAGGGTGGAAACCTGCCATCTCGCACACACAAACTTTAATGAAAAAGAGCTCATCGCGGACTAAAGGGCAGAACGTGATCGGCCTCTGCAAACAGACAGAAGGAGGGACAAGACTGCGAGAGAACGAGAGCAGCTTCTTCGAGTGCAACCACGTGCTGAGGAGCCATCCCGGCTATTTGCATACAGAATGGAGGGACCCGTCGCACGTGCACCCTTTTAAATCGATATTTAAATACGGCCGGAGGGGAGAAGATACGAAGAGCTTTTCCCACTCCTCAACTGGTACGAGTCTGCAACAAGTAGATCAACACCGGTTTTAATTTTTCTGTACAGAAACGATGATATTTCCCTCTGAAATCAGAAAACTGAAAGCTGGTTCGTATGTGTATGTGTGCCGAGTGACTACTTTGATATTTTCACATTTCGGCTGCGTACTCAACTATTTGCTTGTGGCAATTTCATCAACTCTTCGGGAGTTTTAAGCAACTTTTAACTGTTCTCAAATCTGTCACAAAATATATTCCACTATTTTTACCGTGATTAATAGCGCAGAGTGAATTTTGATGGAATTTGTTATTCATTATTTATGCTATTACATTCTTCCTTTTTTGAAAATTAAACTTCGTAAATAACCTCAAATAAGCATGTATATTAGACTTGAAAGATTAATTTATCTGTTTAGTAGCTTAGAATTTGTGGCTACACTCAGATTTAATTTTAAAGATTAAGAACTTTTAATAATGCTCAATGATTTAATCAGGGTTAGGACTAACGAGATAAGAAAATAATTTTTGAAAGAACCATTCATTTTCTTCAAACCCTTTTCCGATAAAAAACCCTTTTCCAAGTCCGATTCTTTACTTCTGTCTCATTTGCTCATGCATGATTGAACGAAACATTTTACTTCAAAACAGTTGTTCCTACATAGAATGGGAACACAAACCAATAAATACTACGAAATATTATGTACCCTTTCTGACTTTTTAAAAGCAAAATAAATTTTCATGCGAATTTGTTATTCTGAATTTTAATTTTTCGATGACTTTATGAAAGTATGCATTTTTAAGATGAATAAAACTTTTTCATATTGAATAATTAATATGATTTTTATTTACAGCAGCGCGAAGAAAATTTGCGCTGAAATATAATTAAACTGTTATTGTTACTAATGCCACCTGTCTGACGATGTCAGATCAATGCACACGAAATTCATCTGGGCGAAGGGCTAGGTATACGACTGTCGTTAGCCGTAGCTTTGAACACCATACAGGTGACAGTACGATTTAACTCAGTTTCACCCCAATTTTGAGGAAGAACACCCTAGAGGTGGTCAGTGACCTCCCACCTCTCTTCCCCATCCACCAACCTCACGAGAGGACTTGCGGCTCGACGCCTATTTAGAGTAACCTCTTGCCGCTAAGAGATACTATACATTTACAAACATCCATGCCTCCTTCGGGATTCGAACCCAGGTCCTACGGCAGAGCAGTCAGCGTCGCTAACAACTATTCAGGGTGGGTGACTTACAAACTGCCATGTATAATGATTGAGATTCTTTCTTTACCTCATTTTTTTAAGCATTTTCCTCTAATGTAAATATCCGAGTGATTGAGAGATAGTTATTTTGGGAGAGTGGTTTCCCCCTCACCTTTCCACCAGCGTAGCACTCAATGTGTGGACTACTATCTATTCTTACGTAACTTCAACAAATTTTTGTCTTTTCTCAACTAATTCTGATGAGTGGATAATAGAGCTTTCTCTCTGCTCCACGTAAATTTATAACCATTACCTTTACTTGATAGTTATATTAACATAACACTATAGAGCAACACAAGGGCTATCTGATGCAAATTTCAGAAATTATTCTAGACATCAAGTACTTAGAAATAAATTTCACAATTTTTATTCCAATGAAAAAGTTTTTAAAATTCTTTGAGGATGATAAATTATATTTTTAATTTAGCTATTGTGTTCCAAAACCAGTAGCGCGTACAAGAGTTCTTCAAAGGGGGCGGGTTGAAAGTTTAGCATTCTCGTCGCAATACGCCGCCAAACAGATTGTTTCAATTTTGAGGATTGTTAGAAAAAACGGTAAAAAATAAATTATTGAATAAATAATTAGCATTAATTAATAAAATAAATTATTAATGAGAAATATTTAATTAAATTTTACCTATTATATGCATAAAATTATAATAAATTGAACAAAATCAAGGGTGAGGGGGGCGGACCTGTGAGCCCCATCTTGTGCTCCACTGTCAAAAGACTATTTCAATACTTAGATGCAAGACATTGATTTAACAAACTTGAATTTATATGTATATATATATATATATATATATATACATATTACTTTATATAATGTAAATATTTAAGGGAAAAAAACATATATATAAAAATCCTTCACTATATTTTATAGTGTTTTACAATTTATTTTATAGAAATAAAAACTTATTCGCAAATATTTTTAATTATTGTTACACTACAATCATTTCTAAATTCAGAGAAATCTACCGAAGAATCGTATTTATTACACACAACATATTTGCAATTGTAATATATGCTTCAGCTTCATAATTGACGGGCATCATAGCCCCTCTTAAATTGGAACTACTAGGCCGACATCTGATCTAGCTGCCCATTTTCCACATTTCCCTCATACCCGACTGAAAAAAATTTAATTGTATTCGATATAATGATATTCTTACCACGACTCTATATAGAAAAATTTACTCTGGAGAGTACAAAAAGTATTGTCCTAAAGGTTGAGACGCCCTATTGAACATGCATTACGCATTGAGAGCTATTTAAAAACATTGATTACATTAAAACGACGTGAAAAATAAACGTGAAATATATCAACATTTAGTAAATAATACAAAAGTTTTTTCCCCTCACAATTTCAGTTTATTGCAATTTTTAAAACGTTATTTAATCATAAACATAGATAGCAGAAGAGTATTTGGACATATTTTTTCAAATGAGAAAGCTTGAAAAATATATAAACAATATATACAACAATAAAATACAATTATAGTAAATTAAAAAATTAAAGAAATAAAAAAAAACTTTATCCAAGCTTTTAGCATAAAATAAGTCATCAATATAAAAATAATGCGATTTCTATTACATTTCTTGTTTAACTGCGAAATCTGGTAATTACTGGGAAAAACAACATCGTATTGGAACCTTTGAATTTCAGTTACTATGTATGCCTACAGTATGTGTGTTATATAGAACGAAGATTTAATAAAGCATGTGTGTAGAGAGAGTATTGCAAATGGGTGATAATTAAAGTGATTTAAGGATTTTGGTGAATTCCAATATAAATGGAATATGGGAAGCCTGTTCTAGTTAATCCTATAATCCACTCCGTAGCCCTGAAAAAATTAAAAAGAAGACATACAGATTAAGAACAGTTTCATGGTAAAATGTACTGCGAGTCAACGAGGCGCCTTAAGCAAATCTAGATTGACAAGTGCTAAAATTTATGCAAAAACACACCCTAAAATTTCTAAGAAAACATAAAAAACCCTTTTCAGATCAAACGATGTGCAAAGCGTATAAGTACACACAAACTTCAGCATTGCAAACAAAAAGATTTACGGCCCATAATAAAATACATAATAGAGTCGGCAAAATAGTGAATGTATGGCAAAAGTGCTATAGGAAGAAACACATTCTAAACACATTTTGATCTTACAATGCCCAAATATATCTTCTGCGACATTCGTCCCTCTAAAGCCAATTCAGAATTTCAAGATGCATTTTAAAATATGCATGAACAATAAATAACCCGATGCCTATTGACCTTTTCAAGGGTTCTTTGTCACTAAAAAGATAAATCTTTTATTTAAAGTTTGAAACTTGACATAATTTATTCTCGGATTATTTATAGTAACATATCAATAAGAACTTCAAATTTCTAACAAGAATTTAAGAAAGCATCTAATAGAAGAATGTCGAAAATCAACATTCTTCGACACCATTTTGTACAAAACCAATAAAATCTACGTCAAATCAAATGCATAAGATACTACAATACTAGGGTAACTTGAAAAGCACAGGAGTATATCTTACAAGTATATTGGTCCATTCAATTTTACTGGATTTATTTAACTTGAACTGCTTTAAAATATACATTAACTTGAGTTGGTACGATTTTAATTTATCAAAATTGAATGAACTTTTTGTTTCATATATGTATATAGTAGTTATATATCAAAAATTTAAATTCTTGTGGAGGTTTAATGTGTTGCTTGAAATACTTTTTTTCTATACAATGTATACTAATTAGACCTGCAATATATAAGCTTCTTCACAAATGCAAAATCTAATTATCTCTAAAAACGAAAAGGGATTGAAAATTGTTCTTATCCGAGATAATAGATCCCATAAAATCTTTCTACGGATCTCGTAAGATTCATTTAAGAAAATTGGTTTTGAGTAACCGATAAATTACAAACCAAAATTCTTACATTCTTACATCCATTATTATTTTCTAAAATTAACGACATATTTTGAAAGGGAAATCATTTAAATGTAAATAAACACTATAGTATTGTGTATATATATTACAAATGTATCTAATTTTTTTTTTTTTTTTTTTTGTAATATCGTCAGGCATTGAGCCACTTATTTACCCCAAGATTAAAATCAAAGAGCTCTACATTTAAAGATAGGTATTGAAATTATAATTTTTGATTGAATTTTAAGTTTATATTAGAAATAAAATGTCAAAAGTTATCTTTAGTATAAAATTGCATTAATTCTTTTTCTCTCGGTTTGGAGACCTACAGATCAAATTCTAGCTGAAGGCCTTCGGAATATTTCCATTAATCTTGAGTGAGTAAATATTTACGTCACACTCGAAGGCTTTTGGTGACGCACCTCGACAGATTTAACGTGCATCGCTCCTCTACACGGTGAGTCTTCAGCGGTACTAAGCTCGAACTCATGACATGTAGACCACACCTTGATCACTAGGCTACCGCGTCCCCCATTAATCTCAAACAACAGGAATAGTTTCTTCTATTGTGAAGGAAAAATAAATGAATACGTTGAACTATTGTGTTTAAATTTGTAAAAATATCAAACAAATCGTGTTGAATAAATTAATTATTATTATTTTGAATGCATTGATATTAGCAATTTTCCGGAATCTTCAATTCCAAACTAGCTTCTTCGATTTGTCGAGCATTACGTAAAATAAACATTGTCATAAATCAATGCACATTCGATATCTATCGCGGGAATCCTATACCATTTCGGTTGCTCTGGAACAAAGCAAGGTGTGATAACTATCTCTCCGACAGGAAGTTAATACTTCATTTACAAACTGCGAATACAAAGTTTTAAGATACATTTTACTTAGAAGTAAAATTATAGGGCTTATGTTTCGTAAATTATCTTTTTGAGGCAACAAAATCTTTTCCTCTAGACTTTCTAGTCATTTCCCTTCATTCGTTTTCACCCAGTTTAAGAAAAGTTGTTATATTATGATATATATATATATATATATAGCAGCGTTTCATAATTATAAGAAACGGATATTATTTTTAATATGATGTATGTACAATTAGAAATTTTATTACAGTTTGCAAATGTAATCCTATAATTTATAGTATTTTTCTACTAAGTTCGCGTAGCAGACATTGGAAAATTCCGAGATCCGATTTCATTAAAAACGATCGCTTAGTAATTGAAAGTTGTACTTTGAATCTAAGATTTCATTTCTATTAGCGTCCCACTGTAAAGTGTCACGAGGACTATTGGTGACGTAATCAATAATTTTGAGCCTCGGCCAAATGACGAGGACTACACATGAGACCCCACCCTACTCTCTCCAAACGTAAACACAAATGCCGTGTGGATTTTGAGTTAAAAGATTTAACTTGCATCAACCCTTCTACACGGCTGGTTTTCAATTACACCAGGACTCGAACTCTCGACTCACCGGCCACGAGTTCACGACCCTCAGCCCTCGGCTACAAGCTTTGAATCTAATTGAAACCTGAAAATCTTTCACGTGACATGATAGTGACTGTTAATATTTCTATCGAGCCATGGTATCAACTAAAGGTCTGATGTACATAAAATCGATCCAAACTCAAGATCTCTTACCATTGAAATAGTTGAAAGTTTGGGAGTGGGGGTCAGCTCATGTTCCATCCTCGTCACTTGACAAGAATACCGGGTCCGTCGGCAATAACCTTCGTATTGCTTCGAAATGCGAAGTTATTAGAGAAATTAAACTCTACTTTTTTGTGATAGGGAGAATTTTCAGATCATCTAAGGTCTCATGCTGTGGCTGAATAACATACTGTCACAAATAGCTTATCATCTAATTTGAAAAAGACAGAAACTCAAGTTAAATTAACAATAAGTTCGAATAAAAGTTTGTCAATTCATCTTGCTTCATATTTATGAGCTCAAAAAAATTATATTTTCTCCTCCATGACACTTAACATTAAGCGGCTTTATGTGCAATATATTTATAAAATGTTTTAATATTCGATAGATTAAAAAAAAATTATATTCGACACCTCAGCAGGCCCCCATTTATTTTTATATGAAAATATAAACCAGTTGAAGGGGTAAGAAAACTGTAAAGGGGGGGGGGAGTAATTATTCGTGATATATGTAACGATATTCAAAATTTCATAATTCTATATCCGTTTGTACTTATACTATATCCGAAGCGTAATTAATTTTTTTGATTTCCTCCATTTAAAGTTTATATTTACAATTGAAGTTTTCGGGATTATATATATAATTAATACCATAAATTTAAATTTTTGTCTACTAGTCAGCTATTTATGGAAGCATATACAAAAATTTAAATGTTATATTTCCCCTATTTAGATGTTTCAATAATTTTTACCATAAAAGCACATCTAATTTTAAAACTCAGGCTTATTTCCTCTATTGATACATTTCATATGTCTTAACTTAGAAAATTATATGAAAAGAGTTACATTTCAAATATAGTGGTGGAATACATACGTTAATACAGCGTGGCAAAATATTGGGATACAGCATAATTTCAGGAGACAAAAATTTAAAAGTATATTACATTTAAATAATTGTAAATAATGATACACACAAATGCCTGTTTTAATGAAATTAGGTTATAATTTTAAGTAAAAAAATCAAGTTAAAAAAGGGCATTCTAAAAATATTGTGATACTTTCAAAAAAGAATTTGAAAATTAGATAAATAGTATAATTCATAGAGTTAATATTTTACCTGGCGATTACTGCATTTTATGATTTTATGCTAAAGGTTTGGCATAGATTTGTTAAAAATTTTGGCCCCCAAAAGTGTTTCGATTTTAGATTAGATTTTTCTTTAATTCCTATTTTGATCTAAATCTGATGGTAAAAAAATAACTTCTTAGCCTAATAATAACAGAAAATGTTCAAAGGGTGTTTGATTCTAGGCAGACAGTACAGTAGGGCAGTGAAAAATGTCTACGGCTTGTAAATGTCAGCAATATGATTAAAAGAGTCATCTTGACATGAATAATGTTTTGAAATTCCTAAATTTCTTGAATTCTGTCTCTAAATTTTGCTCAAAAATGTCAAGGCTATTAAAGGTCATATTTCTCCTTCGTAACAAAACTCACCATATCATCTGATAGTTTCCTTATTTTACAATGGGTCGTAAATATTTCCGAGTGAAAAGCTGTACTTGATACATGTCAAAATCTTTCGAGCTTTACATAAATTTCAAAGCATGTCAATGAATTTTAAGAATGCTTGGCTGACGTAGAGCAATTGGCCACATTGAGTGATTACAATTAGAACTCCAGGCCGGTATTATGAGTCGTGCAGTAGCGCACACAGAATTTTTCAAACGTGGGGGGGGGGGGGTCCAGAGTTGAAAGTCCACTATTCTCGTATCATGCTCCAATACGCCATCTAACATATTCCTTTGATTTTGTCGATTTTCGGGAGCAAAAAACAGTAAAAAATTCAATATTGAATGAATAATTAGCATTAATTAATGAAATTTATTAATAACAAATAATTAAATTTTATGTACTATATACGTAGGATCCTAATCAATCGGGGAAAAATCATGGGTTTTAGGGGGCGGGGCGGATCCGACTTGTGTGCGCCACTTGTGTCGAGTGATGGATTCGAGTCTTGGTGCTACTGAAAATTCTCTGTGTAGAGGGACTGATGCACTCTAAGCAACTAGAGGTTCAGAATTCTCTCGTTGGTGTGGAGGTTTGGAAAGTGAGGTGCCACCTAAGGTGTCCTCCTTGTGAGTTAAAAGAGGCCAAAATGAAGAGTTCCGTCACACATCAGCAGCTTGTTGTAGTTTCAAAGTGCGACTTATGTAAAAAAATCAACATAGGTACTCCAATTCGAACCTTTTGGGGTTCGTTAAGATATTTATCGATTTAAGAGCTTGCGAGAATTCCTTAACTCTCCTCCAAGAGTCTATTTTATTACGCAGTTCTGAAATTTGAGCTTTTCTCACAACCTATCCCTTTTAACATTCACTAAAAATCCGTAATAAACGTTGTTGTTGGCTTATTTCAAACGCTATACGTTTTTTCCCCTTCTCCTCCTCCTTTATTTTTCAGGATATTTTAAACGCAAGGCTGATAAGTTAAGCTTTAACAGTTTTACCTACACAATAAACCAATTTATCTAATGGTTTTTTATAAAATTTCGCATGTCAACAGGAATTTATTCACCATCTCCATTTTTACTATGGATGAATTATAGATGGGCTAAAACTTTATCAAAATTATTGCTAAAATATATTAGTAGTAAATTTCCGTCTTATAAAAATAAGTCTCTCCATTTCAAAGCTATCTCGATACTTCGACATCTTAGATATGTACTGTTTAAAGCTGTCTGCGCATAACGTTAAATACGCGCGGCCCAGGTTTAGAATATTTTTCATATAAAAAAGAATTCTAACATTTATATTATGTTTTGGCTTCGCTATCTTATACAAGTAGAAATAAACAAAAGTATATCTATTAATACTACTCCTTTTCATCTCAGTTGACCCATATCTTCTTGTTTAAAAAATGGATTCCGCATTTTTTCTCTTATACTGTAATGCTAAATAAGCTATCCTTTTACATGCTTAAGTGGCCACGGTAGCCTAGTGGGCAAGGTAACGGACATGTGGCAGGCATGCCATTAGTTCGAGCCTAGTGTCCTGAAGACCCGACGTGTAAGGGACCGATGCACGTAAAATCTGTCCAGAGCCCAAACGTCCTCCCGTTGGTGTGGTATTTAAAAGAGTGAGTGTCAACTCAGGTGTCGTCCTCGTCACTTGACCATCGTTCAAAATTACGAGGTACGTCACCAAAAGCCCTCGTGTAGCTGAATAGTGCGATGTTAATATTCACTCACTCACTTTACATGTTAAAGAAAAAATTAGTTATTTATAGAATGTTTTAAAATTTTAAGAACGCTTTGTTATAGACAGATGTACGAATAACAATGTTGCAAATTTTCATTAAAACTGAGACATTTTTGTGTCTGAAAATGTACTTTGCGTTTAGTTCAGGTCTTCGTACTTTTCAGGCTCACGTAAGCTGAAATTATCTAACAAATTATCATAATAAATTATTTAACAAAAGTTGAAGCAGTTATAACCCTCTCTCTCTCTTTTAAAATATTAACGCAATTATTCTCTATATATAAATAACGGCTTCCTTTAGTGGATGGACTTTAGAAGTATTTTTGCATACAGCTTTTTTTTTAAAATTAAGTTTATTGCTTGATGATGATAAAACAGGCCTATTTAAAACTAAATTTATTCTCCCCGTTACTTGTTTTTTTAATTTAATTTTTTTTTCATTTTGATGTGCTTTGCATTTTTAAAGAACTTAATGCATAATACGTGCTAAATGTCCCAATAATTTCTAGGGATTATAGGTTCAACTACCATGAAGAAAGTATTTTACAGCTCGCACACACACATATTATATATCATACTAATCTTTCGTTTTTTTCTTGAAATTATTTCCATTCCCAGTGTTATTCTGCATAAGGAAAGATGTGTTATATTGAAGAGGATCTTCTTCATCAGAAAGGGCCAGTATAGCTTTTTATCTTCTTGATAAAAGAATTCATGGAGTTTAAGAATACTTAAGGATTCTAGTTGCAGCTGGTGGATATTATTAGCAAATGTTATATGAATTTTCACATTAAAATATTCATTTCTGTGAAAAATCTCATTCTAAGGAATTCAAACTACTTTGAAACTTTTTTTTCTGAGAAGTGATGCACGAATCTTTGTATGGTGTCCTGGGGTATCGAGCTACTTTCATTTACCAGCTTAAGATTTCAAAGGGAAGACCAGAGAATTAAATTGAATAGAGAATACACAAAATAATGAAGAGCAAAATGTATCAGATGTAGCTTTTACGAAACTAACAGTCGGAAGAGAAAATCCGATTATAAGAGGGTTATGAGGCGATAAAGGCCAAGCAGTTTAAGTGACCAATCCATTGAGAAGCAAAAATAGTCTTCATGGGGACAAATGGTAATAAGAATTTCTATCAAGTCTAAAAAAGTTGCAGGTGTTGAGGATGGATCGTTTAGATTGTGAAGACAGATGTTGAAGAAAGAAAATAATATACTCGGAACGAGAGATACCTTTGAGTCTCAAATGAAAAATCCAACAACACAAGAGCTTAAGGGAATTCAATTTGTAGTATAAAGTAAAGCGAAAAAGAAAGTAGGAATCAAAGTCTTTCAATCTTGTGGAATTCATAATTCTTTTGAAGATACAAGCAGTAGTGCACACAGTAATTTTTCAGGGAAGGGGGGGGGCAGGGTCGAAAGTCCACTATTCTCGTATCATGCTCCAATACACCGCCCAACACATTCTTTTGATTTTTTTGTCAATTTTGGGGAACAAAAAACAGCAAAAAATTAATTATTATTGAAGGAATAATTAGCATTAATTAATAAAACTAATTATTAATAACAAATAATTAAACTTTACGCACTATATACATAGGATTATAATCAAGAAAAAAAATTCAGGGCTTTGGAGAGAGGGTCCGGGCTCGAGTAAGGGAATATTATCGTCGCACTGTTCAGCAATACGAGGGCTTTTGGTGACAGACCTCGTAATTTTGAACCATGGTTAAGTGACGAAGATGACACCTGAGCTGGCACCCTCCTCTCCTAACTACCCCACCACACCAACGGGAGGACGTTTGAGCTCTCGACAGATTTAACGTGCATCGCTCCCTTACACGGCGGGTCTTTAGTGGTGCTGGACTCGAACTCGTGACATGCCAGCCACGATCCAATTCCTTAGACCACTAGGCTACCACGGTCTTAGGCCCAGACTCGAGGACTCCCCTTCCCTAGTGTGCGCCACAGGATATAAGTAATGTAAAACTATAGTAGAAAAAGAATTTGGGGCCAAGACTATATGTTTCAGGTTAAGAATTTACACTCAGAAATTATTGATTGTTTGTTTATTGACTTTGCATTCTGGAACAATACGAAGGCTATTAAGGCTGTCTTTATTTGAAATATTTTTTCATATTAAAAAAAAATTCCTGCATGTATATTACATTCTGTATAAGCTATTCTATAAACAGAGCACCTTATATATAAATTTTATTACACTACTCATTTTTATCTAAGTTGACTTATTTTTCCTAGTATAAAAAGTGTTTTGAGTATTTTCTCCCCTACGCAATGTTAAATGAGCTCTCCCTTTTCATGTTAAAAGGAAAGCTTGGTTATTTATGGAATATTTTGAAATTTTAAAAATGTTATATCATAAAATGAATTACAATGTAGCAAATTTTCTGACTGAATATGTGCTTCGCGCTTGGTTCCAGTTCTCGTATATTTGGCAAAGACAGCCTTAAGCGATGAACCTCCTAACTTTGAACCACGATCAAATGGCGTTGACGATACCTGGGAGCTAGTACCCCTATACTCTTTTTTTGTACATTTTGATTAACATCCTAATTTCTGCTCAGTTAATTGCGTTATTATTATTATCAGTGCTTTTCTATAACACGGCATTCATTCTAAATCAATACAGAGATTTTTGAAAAATGTTTGTGCAGGTCATGTTTTTGAAACGTTGGAAAACTAATACATTTGAATGCTCTTTTAAGAGATGCACTCGCAATATTTAAAGACTATTCATGCAGCTATGTACAATTACAGATACTGAAACGAAGTGTAGTAATTGCAAAGCTCTTTTAAAAATGATTTAAAACGCTGTTCAATAAAATTATTTTGATATCTTGTTCCATCTTGAAAATTTGATTGTTAAAACAAATTCTATTTCTTATATACTCTCAAGTCACTTAATTTTAGAATGTCCTATTAAGTAATGTGTGAAACAAGTTTTATAATTAAAAGAAGTAATTCAATATGATGGACTTCTTCATAGGATTCTGAAAGAAAAAGTCTGTACCAACCTTCAGCTTTAATCTGAATTCACATATATTGCAATTTGCAAATTGATTTTGTTTATTATATACCAGTTAGAGTTCAGAGTAGTGTTTTAACTTTTCTCACATGCAGTACTTTTAACAGCTTTTTTCCCTTCCCATTTTAGAAATTTAACAAAAACGACAGTTTTCATTCTTTGTATCTGATCATCTGAAATAATAAGAATCTGATTAGATATAATTCGCTTTCTGGATTCAGTAATAAAAATTCATTCAAACTTTGTTATCAATAAGCTGTCTGAAAAATTGTTTTCAATAAGATAGTTTTTCATCGTACAACTTTTTTTTTTAAATCCTAAAGTAAAGATGCGTTTTCTAATAAATCGACAACTTTTCTAATTAATCAGCCGTATTTTTTTCCACTATTTATCTAATAATTAGAAATAATAAAAATGTCCCCTTTTTAAATTTCTGAGAATTTTTAAGCAGACAATTTTAAAGCACTAATACTCAATAAAACTATTACAACTGCTATTTTTATTTTACGGCCAGAACAGCTAGACATCAATTACAATAATTTTCACTTTGATTGATATTATATAAAAATGATCGAATTGAAAAATCGATTAAAGATAGGATGTTATATATGACTTATACTTGGTAAGTATATTTTTAATTTTGTAAGTCTATATATATATAATTTAAATTAATTTTCATATTTCAACCTGGCACAAAAACCGATTGTTTTCATTAATAAGAAATTATTTTTAATCAATACTTGGTAAGTATATTTTTAGTAAACCAAATTTTAAAAATAAAATATAAATATTTAACTGAATATTTATTACAAATACCTTGAAAATACTATAACATTTTTTATCAAGAAATTAGTACCGACTCCCTTTCCTTTTTTAAATGGGACATTTTAAGCAAAAAAGTTTTTTTTTTTTATTTCTCGCTTTTTTTTAAGCTGAAATATATATTTGCTTTCTCAAAGCATTACGTGCTTTCGCAATACTCATTTCAAGCAGCAAATGCAAGTGACCATCCATCAAGAAACACAACAGAGTGATAAAAGCAAAGTGGAGAAGAAGGGGGGGGGATCTTCTTAAGCCTGTGGGAGGAAGAAGAGGGGAAAAAAGGAGCCGCCCCTACTCTTTCTTTGAGAAAACTTTTTCACTCAGTTGAGACGGTGAAGAGGCAAGCCCCTGCTAAAATCTCCAAGCCTAATGTGCTTGTGTGTGTGCGCGCTGTGCGCTCTGTCATTTTCAAACCCAAAGCGGAGGGAGGTGGAAGGGAGAAGGAAAAGTTTGCTGCTAGCCGAGAGTTTGCGGCCGCTGTCGGCCGGGAGAGGGAACGCGAAGAGCCGGCAATGAGTGCAAGGGCTTGCGGTCGGTTATCGGTGCCGAGAGACGCTTTATCATCATCAGGGTGACGTTTAAGTGGGGGGAAGGGAGAAACGAAAGGTACTCTAGGAGATGCAGGTAATCAGTCTCGTTTTTCAATGGTTGAATAAAATAATTCGAAATTTGTGGAATCGAGTTTGCCTTTAACCACATCGTTTTCCAGATTACAAGCACGCAATGTTATCACTATTCCCTTCTCTTTAGCTATTGTTTTCTGTTTCAAAACTCAATGAATCATTGGTCTATTTTTAAATCAGAAAGGGTGGCAGAATTTCTCTAAGAGAACTTGATGTTTCAGGATGATATTCTTACGCTTTCCATGACGAAAATTTTAATTTGTATGAAGATCGGAAAAATATTTTTACATTCCTTGTAAACTTTATATGAAAAAAGGAAATTTGTACTCTAGAACATTTTTCATTTCCCTTCAGGTGTAGGTTTAAAATTCAGAAGGGAAAAATAGTGACACATAAAAGCATTACTTATATTAATCAAGGGCGTAACGTACACCCCTGCTTCGCGGGGGCCCAGTCCGGACTGCCGCCACACACAAGTTCCTACCCTTTGTAAAATTCAACTTGGGGGCCCAAAACCTGATTTTACAAGGAGGCCCAAATCTTCTCCATTACGCCACTGATATTAATTTTAACCCCAAAATAAGTTTCCATGAATATAAACTGAAGCAATTTTGTTTTATAATATTGCACACCGCAATTTATTAAAGCACACAAGCAGATTTATAAATTACCGTATGCTTCAATATGCTTAACGTATGCTAATTAAATGTAAGGGTTAAAGTAAAGCGACCCAACCGAATAATTAAAACAAAATAATTTTTCTGTTTAGTACGATTAAGTATTTTAAATATCAAAATGAAACAAAATAAATACGGTATTGCAACGATGACCATAATTTTGAATTAAAAAATAAGCGAAAAAATTGTTAACAAAAATTACGAATCAAATAACTACTTGAAAAAAAAAATAGAATCAACTCGGATGAGTATTCTTCGATTTTTATTTTAACCAACAACCTCTAGATTCATATTATACTAATCTGTTTCATACAAGCACAAATTCAGCCTCTCAGGGAAAAAAATGTTAGAACCCGCTTATTAAATAGAGTATACGCATATACAAATTGTATAAATTCTAGATGAATTGCGATGAATAAATAAAAATAGTATGTAAAGAAAAATAACTACATTGGGTAGAATAAAAAAAAAACTCCTGGAACTGATATATTATTTATAATAGCGTACATATATAAGAGCAGTTTTCCCACTATACATAATTTGTGTACGTACATAGACTAAGTTTTTATAGAACGTTTGAATTGAAATCGCATGGTCATCTTGAACATTTAATTTCAATTTCAGATGAAAAATCTTCATTTATTTTTATCTTTTAGATGCACCCAAAGTCCTCATGCACAGCTGAATAAGGCTACGTTAATGCACACTCACTCATTGCACAGCCAAATAATTTAAGATTGGATTTGTTACATTTTATTCTTAAATGCTTTAATTCTTGACATCGAACTGATGAGGATTTCATAACAAACGGTCATCGACATAGCATCCGAATCTTTTACCCTTCTTATGTTTCGCGCTTACTGCTCCCTCGTTTCATTTCTGTGAATCGCAGCGGGCTAACAGTAGCAGGGGTTGCCAGAGTCGACGGATAGACAACTCAGTGTAAAATGAAGAGAACCAATTGCTGATGGGCAATTTATGTCATTGTTTTTATTCTCAGGTTTCCTCAGAGTACTGTTGGTGGTCCCATAATCTCATGACGGACTCCCGTGAAGCCAAACCGGCTTTTCAGAAATTACTTTTACCTTTCTCATACCCGAACTCTGTGCTCTGGTTTGAAGTACGCAAGTGATACACGATAGCGATTCACGAGTCGGGTTGGATTGAACAATTCAAGAGCTATTAAATTTTATTTTTTGTAATTTTTGCGCGCTATTTCCGTGGCAGCTTTTCCAGAGAATCAGTCTAGATGCGCCGGCTTCTTCATACACAAACTGCTTCTTCCTCTCTTCCCACGGAAACAAATTTAGTCGGAAAAAAGAGTTAATGAATAATGCGTGAATGTCATTTTGACATTGGGTTGCTACTAATAATGGTGCAGCGTAATAGTGCTATTTTTGGTATGTTCGATTCGATTTTAATTCCTGCCTCTTATCAAAGACTAATCCTTTTTGGGTTTCCGGTCGTTTTTGTTAACAAAAAATTATTTTACTGTTTTGGCTTGTTTTGTATGGATTTATTTTCTTGTGTAAATATTCAAAACTATATTATTAGTAGAAGTCGAGTTTTAACTTTTTGCAATGAATTACTCAGTTTAAAGGAATTGGTTCTTTTTCATCATTCAAGACAGAATCAAAAAGTCAAAACTTGATTTTTTCAAATCAATAAAATTGCAAAGCAAGAATCCACTCCCTTTGAGAATACACATTTGATTTGATTTTAATTGGCGTTGTCCTCTGAGGCAACACGACGTTAGCGTAGTGTGGAAGTTCAGAAAGATGGGGGGGGGGACTGGCTAATTCATAGGTGAATTATGGCTTGACAATGGCTTAAAATTAAGAGACCGTCGCCAATAGTTCTCGTGTTAAGTCAGTGAGGGAGTGTTTATTAAGTTCGCTCTATAAAGTAACACGAGGTTTATTGGCAACGACCCTCGTAATTTCGGTCCACGGTCAAGTGACAACGATCATCAGCGACACTAAATTTAGAGCTCGTGACTCGGCAGTTCAGAATGCATAATTTGTTTTAGTGTAATAGTGTGTAATTATACGAAACTATTTATTCTTATTACTGAAGGGACTCTCCTTAATCAACAAAAACTTGGATGTTAGAATGAGATATGACTAAATACCCTCCCCCAAAGAAACATTCAATTTCGCACTCTGGTTATTGGTAACGGATCTAGGGATCTTGAGCCACAATAAAGACTCATTCAAAAGTTTCATAAAAGCCACACAAGACTTTTTCGATTCTACAAGGTGGCCTTAAAATACCACTCTTCAAAATATTTTTTTTTAAAAAGTTGGATTTTCCTTTAATCTTAAAATGTTAACTTTTTTTGCATTAATTCATACTATTATTTTTCTAACACGTAATCGTTATTTGTATTTAATGCATTTTTTTTTACAACGATGAGTTTCTATATGTGAATGAATTTTCATAATTCAACCTGGCACAAAAAATTATTTTTCTTTTTAATTCCAAAATTTGCGATTGTTTTCATTAATAAGAAAACGCACAACTGTTAGTATTACGCGAATGTAATAAAAAATAAACCATTAAACTAGTCTTTGCATCTAGTTAGCCCTTAAATACAGTATGATTTTGATTTTTTCAGTTTTTTTCTCCAACTTTATAGACATATTTCATGTATTCTTGTATTATTATTACTTATAAAAGAAGATTGAACGGTTTTCCTCGTAGCAATCAATATTCCTCAAATCAATCAAATTTTTAGTTAAATCAAACTTTTGCTCAACTTCTTGTACAGTTAAGAAATAATTACGAAATTAACAACTTGGTGCATCAAATAACTGCATAGTAGCTTGCGACCTTATTTCTGATAAAGCAGAAACTTTTTCCAAATTAATAAAAGTGCTGGTTATTTACCAAAACATCGGGCTTCCTTTAAAAGTCAGTATCTTTTTCTGTCTTCTGTCAATCAGTTTTCTGAAGGGGGAAGAAAAAAGACCGACTTTGACCGACAAAAGAACGCACCCAATCATTTACAGTAAAAGACCGGCGAAGTGCGACCAACTAAGCGAGAGGCACTCTATGTCATTAAACTATGTTCGGCTTTTACAGCCTGAAGTATGAATCGCTTATCGAATGGCAGACGTGTGATGAATATATAACACACCCTTAAATATTTTTCTGAAATGGGGTAATTCAGAAAATCAGCGGAAACTCATTTAACGACTCTCGTATCCCTCAAACTTTGGAGTCGGAGGAATATGTCCCATTAGCAAATAGATATTAACGTGACAGATAACAATAGATCAATAAGTTGCGACAAGAAGGGAAAAGTCGTAAAAAGTGTCAAGTCGGGTCAATGCAAACTGAGAAGATTTACGAATGCTTATTTTTTAAGGCTTTCCCTGACAATTCCCACGTCGTGTTTATGATGGTCCCTTTTACTATGTGCTAACAAACTAGTGATTATGCTAAAGCATTGAAACGTTGGGACTGTTGTAAACGCTGTTTTGCTTTCTTCATTAGAAGTGCACTTACAACCCAGTTCAGATAATCAGTTTAGAATATTCTAAAGTATATTAAACAGATATATATATATATTAAATTTATTCCAGCTTTAATAAATATTCATTTTACAGATTTCTTTAGGATTTGTTAATATATTCATTTAAAACTTTATTCCAAAATTTTTAAACTTCGAATAAATTTGAGTTTTATTTAAACAAAACTCAAGTCCCATATTCTAAAACATTTGATGTAATTGACTGAAATATTAAGAAAAATCTTTTTTCTATCTATTGGGAAAAAAGTTGAAAGTAAATTGGAAAAAAAATTCACATTCATGCCTTTATTTAAGGAGACACAGTACGCGATTCAATTGACAAAAATAGGTCAAAAAATCAAATCTTAATTTTGTTAACCTAAATTAATTTTTATATACTTTTCTACAAACTAATAAAGTTTGAAAGCTGAAAGTTTAAGAAACGCAGAGCTATGATAACTTTTACGTTCGTTTTTATTCAAATTCCAATGGCAAATCAAAACTTTAAACTGATTTATCTCACAGAGAAGGATAAAATAACTAGTTTGTCTTCATTTAAAATGCTCTAAGGCTTTCTTTCCTATTGTGCCAAATACTTGGAAATTTTTTACACTTGTTGCTAATAGTACATGGAACAAAAGTTGGTAATCTTTTTCACCCAAAGCAATACTTATTTTTAAAAAAAATTATTGAATTTGGAATTTGTACATGTATTAAGTAATTTTCAATAACCATTCATAAAAAAGAAGTATTGTATGAATACCAAGCATGTTATCGTAAAACCCATACCAACTTTTGTTATACATAGTTTGACATACTTGTAAATCAAATTTCACATATGTACGTCAATTTTTGTAGGAGAAGTAGCATTTTAAAATCACTTCATAATTTTCAAGGTTTTTCCTTAAAAAATTAAATAATTAGCTTTTTTTTTAAAATGAAATTTTGAGCACAAAATCTGTTTTACATTATACATACACACAGGAGGCAACCAAAAAAATTATGAAATCATTAAATTAAAAAAAATTGTGTAAATCGAGTACATGTCCCCTTAATAGCAGTCAATGTTCAGGTAAGAATAGCATTTTAAGAGAAAGCCCCCCCCCTCCAAACTGCTTTTTTAAGAAATAAAAATCTCGTTAACGATTTTACAACTTTCCTTCTTATTAAAAGAATCAAAATATATGTTTCTGTAAAAAAATACTTTACAAAAACTTAATAGTACAAAGATTATTATTAGAAAAATAAATGGAAGAAATATTAACCATATTTGATGTATATTCTCACTTAATAATATTGAAGAAAGAGTTTAATAATTTCAAAAATTGTTGTTTGGTGCTATCTTACAAAAATTTTAATTAAAAATGTTATTTAAAATATGCTGCTGTAACGAATGCTTTTTATAACTATTTTCATATCTCCCCTTAAATAAAATTTGCAAGTTTACCGATTAAAAAAAAAATCAATTGCAAAAGCCAAATCAGTTTCCTAAATATATGTTTCCGTGGCATTAACAGAAAAAAAATCCTTAATAAAATTAGCAGAATATATATATATATATATATATATAATTTTTGAACAGAGCTATGCCATTATTTAATTGGGACCTTGAGGGGGTGCAAGATTTTTTTCAGATTCTACATGGCATAGTAACTTTTATTTAATAACTGTAATAGCAGAACAAATAAAATTAAATGATCTTTTGTTTTTGAACATTTAATACTTCTTGGACAGGCAGTAAAGCTTTATACGCGACAATAATATGTATAAAGTTTTCGCGCAACGGTTTGTAAACTAAGTATTTCCAATGGGTTAAATGCTCTAAATTTCAATGAGAAAAAAAAATTATCCGATAATTTATTGTTCATTTTGCACAGAAATATCTATGCACTAAAAATATGTACGATCAAAGTAATCATTATAAATATAAACATCATTGGATTAAAAAATGTTGCACTTTAATATTTTTTGCCACGAGAGAGAGAGCCAGGATTTTCATGGAATTCAATTACAATACTATTTTATTTATAAAAAATATTTAAATTGTTTTGTTTTAAGGACTTCCGATAAAAATGAACTAGAATATTAAATCTCATAGAGGAAGGGGGAAACTGAGTAACTAGATACAATCATCAATCATGAGTTTTCAAATTAAGTAGAACTTGCACTAAAATGATTACCAGGCAACTTAAAATGTTCATTATGTTCATGTTTAGGAAACAAACTTATTTCATAACCTAACACAGTTGTAAAGGAATTTATTTTAGAAAATTGGATGTATAAATTACATAATGTTTGTAAATTTTTCAAAATTCCGAGAATTCCAATTAAAATACATTACTAAATGATCATCATGGATAGACAGAATTAATATTTTTTGCTCACTTACATAATCACGGATATTCAAGGTCCAAATATATTTTATTAGAAGAAAGCCATTTATTCATTATTATTTACATAAAAGCGTACACAAGTAAATAAAAAAATGTGAATAATGAAGAGATACATGTGTTTTCCTGGGGATTAAATTTTTAACTTAATAAAAGCTTTTTTTTACAAAACACAAATTGCAGACAAATGTATTTATCAATAATGAAAGCATAAAAACCCTCCAAAAATAAAG
Source organism: Trichonephila clavata (assembly GCA_019973975.1). Taxonomy (NCBI): domain Eukaryota; kingdom Metazoa; phylum Arthropoda; class Arachnida; order Araneae; family Nephilidae; genus Trichonephila; species Trichonephila clavata. The sequence goes on along the minus strand of BMAO01035454.1, from coordinate 29,150 downwards.
TGTTATAAAAAACAAAAACAAAATTAAAGTTTCAAAATTGAAAAATGGAATTATTTTTGAATTTACAAATCTTATTTTTGTCCAGTCATTAGTTTCATATTAACGAAATGTATGTCAATGTACATAAGAAAATTTTGCGTATCACACGATATTTTTTTTTAAAAACTTTGTTTCATCTCTCTTTCTCTCTCTCAATATATATGCCAGTTATTGACATATTTTATAATATTGATATATTTTATTTCAGGTTCGTTTTTTCATTACTGTAGAACAGCAAAACACTTTAAAAATATTTTTTCCTTGGAAGGAAGAAAAATAAAATAAAATTAAATTAAAAAAATGATGCATTCTATTATATATATGCGAACATATTCTTTTTCCCAAAAGCCCAGTTCTAAAAATCTAGTCCTTCGTCCCATATAACAGTTAATTTTTTTAAAAAAAATGATGCTATTATAAAAAAGTAACATAGCATTTTACAAGAAAAACACCAATTTTATATTTATCTAGTTTGTCGCTGTCAAAACACATTATCAAAAGCAGGACAAAATATGATTGATGGTGATATAGCTTCAATCATAAAATAATATTGATTATGCGAGTGATGTTTCCTCTCTTTTTTTCCCCTTTAGGATCTTTGAGGTCATTTTAAATATTTTCTGAAAAAAGCATGGTAAACAGAAAGTCCTGTAGATTTCAGAAATAATCTTGATAATCGGAAAAATTACAATATCTGAAAGAGATGTAGAAAAATTGTATCACCAAATTTATTACGGCATTATTTGGAAAAGAAAAATGAATACGGTAATGAGATTGAAAACGATGAAGATCCGAAAAAGTTACCGGTAGCCTTAAAAAATATTTATGCACCAATGAGCAATGTCATTATACGATTAGTTTATACTTAATTGTAATTTTCTGTTCAAGGTCGTTAATTGTTTCTTCGATTTTCAAATCGGATTGCATTCGTTAGTACCAAAATCAACCAGTTTTACAAAGACAGAAATTAAAATTTTTTTTATCATTCATCAAAGTACCCTTTTCATCATAATAACATAAGCTGGTACATTACATTTCACTGTATAAAAAATTCAATAGACTAACTAGACACTCATTATATAATGAAAACTACAGAAAACAAGTGCTTGCTTAGAATAAAACATTTCTTCCCAAATTACAAACTGCATATTACAAAATTTCCATGAAAGTTGCATAGTCTATATATAGCAACACTATATACTTGGAAACAATTGTCTTTCTAAATGTGAAAATTTTATGAGCATCCTTTTTCACTAAACCACATTTTCTTAAAAACAATGTTTGTAAGCATTTCCAATTTTTCAAGAACTGAAATTGTTTACATGTATATACGGGATTTATCGTTTTACAAAATATTTCCGGTTGGGGGGAGGGGAACACACACAAATTACCGCCATACATTAAAAATAAAATCTTTACAAATCAACAAGGAAAAATTTGTTTAGTGAAAAGCAACTAATATCTCTGATCATGTAACTAAAACATTAAAGTGTGTATAAAAAAAAAATCTGCTTTCATGATAAATATTTTAAGCAGAATTAACACGAGCGAATCCAATCTTGTTTTTAAAAAACACATTCAATCATCAGACAGAAAATGCCTGTAGCATGTAGTAGGCACGCTTATTATTTAAATATCCAAATAGATTTTTAAGAGAACTCCTAGGTAATTTACCGATATTTCAATGAGTATATCGGATAACAAATTGTATTATAATCCACGCTTAATAAAGTTCCTCTCTAAAAGAGAAATAGAAAACAAAAATCGAGAATTAATCAAACTTTTAAAATAAAATAATAAATTTTTTAATAAAAGCATTTTTTACAATAACTAAAATTTAATTTAATTTTAAAATTAGTGATCTAAAATAATAAAACTTCATTTTTCATAAATTTAAAGCAATACATGGAAATTTCAATATTTTTTTAATTACTTTGAAGATATGTTTGTAAACTGTGTAAAAAAATACTAATAAAAAATTAATAAAGTCAGTTAAGTTCTTATAGACAAACAATAAAGTATTAATAATCACGAAAACATTAAAAATATAATCAACCTAAGTTTTCTTTATATGTTACTTATAGTGAAATATTATTTAACATTTTTAGTAAGACAAATAACCGAAAAATTCTTCGGAAATTGAAGCATTAATTTTATAAAGTACGAGTTATTCCTCTCATATTCATGTAATTTCCCATATTTTCAAATCAAAATTTTTCATTCAGAAATCCATAAATAATTTGTGACCAATTAGAACTCATCAAAAAATTTCTCATTAAGTTTTTATGTTATGTTATATATCAGTAATCAGACTATGAAAAGCTGGAAGTTGAAGAATTCCATTCAAAAATGTATATTCCCGAAAAGAAATATATATGCATATATAAATAATCAGGTATTATATATGTGAAAGTGAAAATAACCAGTAGAATACTAAGTCCCCTTTCCCATTTGATTCAAAATATAAAATAAAAGATTATTCATAAAGAAATCTGTCAAAAAAATTTTAACACAAATAATGTTTAAGTGGAACAAAAAACAAAATAAAAATAATAATAGTGAAAAAAAAATTCAAATTCTTTTAAACTAGAAAAACATACATATTCGAAGATTTATTATAAATATTCAGTATTTATGAGAGATGGGGCTATACACTCAGTATATGATTGGGTTTTCATCTCTTACGTAATATCAAAAAAATAAAAAATAAATAAATCTTCATTTAAATATAAAAAATTTTATGACTAAATCATCATAAATGCAATATTTTAATTAAAAAGTTTTCAAAATTTCACGAAACCTTGTTAAAGTTTTTCAACAAAGTTTCCCCAAACTTTTTAATGGTGAAAATCGAATCCGATCATTTCAAGTGACTCGCCAGAAAGAAACAGAACAGAAATTAAAAATGTAAACACCAACTTACCATTCTGCAGAGAAGATGCCAACTCTTCCGGATTTTCTAAGTGTTTGGGACGCTGCTGCTTTCGCCTCGGCATAGCGCTGCCTTTCTATTAAATCGCTGTACTTGATGTCCGAGTCGACTCTGGTTTCATACCCCCCCTATGGACGAAGGGCTATATACGCATGCGTTAAATGACGCCACCAGATATTAACAATTTCCAACCAGCGTGATTATGATAATGAAATTTCAAGACGGGCTCCTATTGGCGAAGAATCGCACACGTCATCTTTCAAGTTGGCTGACGTCACATGCGACTTCAGTGTGAAAGTTTTTTAAACATCACTCACACACGGAAGGGGGTGGAGGAGGATGGTGAGGTAGAAAAATGTTTTCGGTTCTCTGTCACACAACTGTCAACAGATGATCAGCTTTCGCTTGACGCCAGCTAGTTATTTGTTCCTCTTCTTCTCTCATCTGTTTATATTCCGGGAATACTTTTTTTCCCTCTAAATATCAGTTTTTGTTTGTTTATTTAAACTAGTTTCACAAACATTTTAAAAGCATCCTTTTTTTTTACTCTTAAATATTAATTTTTTCCCTTTCATGCAGTTATTAAAACGCTGATGGCAAATATATTCCAGTTCTGATTTTCCTTTTAAATTTTTACATTGTGTAATTTTTTTTAAAATAAATTTCTGTTTAAAATCTTATTTTCTTGCCTTATAACTTTTCAAACAGGTAGATGTCTGTTAATTTAAAAATAAGCACGAAATATGCTGAACTTACAGTATTTTCTCTCTTGTGCGATTTTTATTTTTTTGAATCTTTACTAATTGATCCTGGATTTTTTAAATCATCCTGGAATGAATGATTTTTTCGTGCTATCTCATTTTCACAAAACAATATTTCAATACTTTTACACAAATCTCATCGCCACCAAATATATATATATTGGAGATCATTTTCTCCACTCAAGGGTGAAAAGCTTCCAATCTTCCGTTTCAAAATCCATTGAAAGGAGGTTTAACTCTCTATTTAGATTCACTCTTGTCCATTGTCTTTCCTTTTTTCAGTTACAATTAAAATGTCTTGTTTCTTACAAAAAGTTCATCGGCTAAACAGAAACAAACAGCATTTCTTCCAACTTTGCTAAATACTTTGGCTTTCCACGCAACGTCTCTCTGTCCCGATGATCTCTTCGAGAGACCCCAGTCCGTTAATTGTATTGGGAGATCCGGGAAAGAAACTTTTCCCCGACTCTGTCTCTTCGCGTCTCCTCTTGTTGTGTTCCTACAAAAATCACTTTCGCTGTGAACGCGTAACAGCGGTATCTCCTCTCTCGCGGTAGAGCACTTCGCAAGGGTTGCCTCGAGTCCGCGGAGAAGGGTCGGGAGAGGAAACCCGCATCGCCAAAGAAAGCGCCAATCGCATGCAAATTCGTTCAAGTGTGGATATCTTTTTTCACACACGAAGTTGATATTTTCCCCGAAGGAAGAGGCCGAGCATCCAACTAAAATTATCATGAACAATTTCACTTGAAGGAGTTTCTTGAAATATGAACTATGTGGTCATCATTACACTTGCCTTGTTAAAAAAAGTAGTAATATTTTTTTTGGAAAATAATCTTTGCGTTTTTTGAAAAACCGCACATTTGTTTAAAAAAATGTCAAATGATTTTTTTTTAAAAAAAAATGTTATCAGTGAAAGACGAAAATAGTCGAACAATTTTGCTGAAAACTTATTTTGATTCTTATTTTAAACAAATATTCCGTAATAATTATAATGTGTAAAAAAAAGGAAAAATAAATTTTTAAAAAACTTAAACAGTATTGAATTTTAAATGCGAACTTGGCGAGTAGTCGGTACAATACGAAACTACACAATTCTAGCATTAAAAAAAAAAGGAACGAGTCTTACAGTAGTCGCATACGATGTGTAACATCTGACATGTTATCGTGGTAAATTCGCAATAGCAACTTACATCCTGAAGAAAAAAAGAAAAAAAAATGAATCGAGTATGATTGGAAATAATTTTCTATGGAATAATTATATCTTTAATGAAAATTTTATTTAATTAACACAAGGAGTAATGCAATTTTTTTATCAAAAATAATTATTCTTGTTCAATTTGGGGAAGAGCGGTAATGATAATTTATGATAACTAAAACATGACACATATACTTGTGTTTTCAAAGTATTTAAAAACCGTTGAAAAATAGCATCAATAACAGTACGACTGTTAGTTGTCGAAACATTTCGATTTGTGTTGATTTCGAGCTTGAGTTCATCATTCAAAAAGGCTATGAGGGGCTCGGCTTCTAGCAAACTGAAGTTAACTTTAAAATCACCACTCAAAATCATGGGAAGCAAGTGATAATTTTTTTAAAAAAAGAGCAGGATCACCTTCAGTATATGGTAAAAGTAAAAAATGCAGGAAATTTTTAATTTTTTGAACCGTTTGATTCGGAGAAATGTATACGACCACCGAAATCACTGTTTGTCCATTTTCAAATAAGCATTTTGCCTCACATATGTCCCCAATATCTTGACTAACAATCCCCAGTTCGCTTGTTTGACGATAAGTAATATCCATATGTCGAGCTTCAACATGTGAGTTGTTCTGTTTACGATAGATCGCAACACCAGCTGCTCTGTGGCCCGGTCGTTTAAATTGTACGCAGCAATCGAAGTCAGGTATCGAAACACGTTCGTCATTGTCTAACCACGTCTTAGCTTCTTCTCTGATCCTAAAGTGAGAAAACAAAAACTAAGATCCCACGGCCTAGACCGCAGAGGGTGGGGGATGGGGGCGGAGCCCCTCCCGAATGAAGGAGAAAAACAAAACTTCACTGAATAGCACGCGTTTCCCCAACTTCCTGTTACGCATTTCCATCCCTTTTCACGAAATCACTCCCACAAATCTCCAGCAATCGAGAGGAAAGATGTTACACATCAAAAATCTGATTTCTAAGTATTATAACACCAGCTAAAAGTATTAGAAATATTTCGAAACATAGTAGATGTAAGACAAGGATGGCCAATCCACAATGTGACACGATGGAGTCGTAACATTGGCACGCAAAGACACTGAAAAATTTAAAAGATAATAAATAACCTTTTTTTTTTTTGTATAATTTTATTGAATTGGGTAAAAAACATTTTGGATCACACAAAATATGTATGTGAGTAATTTCGACTGCACAGACTTGCATTAAAAGTGTGCTATTTGCGTAAAAATCCCATCATATTTAAGCACATAAGTAAACATTTTTTCACTTTTTCATGTTTTTGCTTGTTAAAAAGTTGAAAGAGGTACCCGTAATGTTTTTTAATCAAATAGTGGCACTCTTCCTAAAAAGGTTGATTACCCCTGATGTAAGATGATCAACTCTCTTCGGTCTCTTGAAAAATAATTTCCATTAGGAGGGTAATTCTCATTAAAATCCAGTTATTTTATTTAATTTATTTCCCTTTTGACGAAAATCTCTAATTCGTGTTAGTAATATATATGCACTGATTGGAAAAATGATTTAGTATAGCTGTTAATTGATCAATTGCATGATCCTAAGCACTTTTGGGTTTTAATGATCGAGTACATAGAAAACTTTCCATGTTCCCAAAGAGTAATGAATAGCGCCTGAATTTTTAAATACTAGTGGTAAGCAAAAGAATATTTGCCATCTAGAAATAATGTGATATTTTCCGATGAATCGAAAATTTTCCTTTTGGGGTTCCATCGATGAATCATTAGACAAAGGCAAAAAAGGATGGATACCAAAGTAACTTTTCTACTGTTAAGAATGAAGATAAATGATCTGGAAAGGGGTTTCTGCATGTGAAGTAGGAAATTGAAAGGGTGTTTTTATCTAGAATTTTACTAATCTCAATATGCATGTAAAAATCAAATTTCTAAATGAAAACTCCAGTCAATATGAGTGAAATCTTGAAATTCGAAAAGATTTTAATTCCGTTAAAAAAATTATTCAAAATATAGAGTATATTAAATATTCGATTAAGGCCATTGGTAACTTTCAAAAAATCTAAGACTTTTTCGTATTTTGATTATTTGCTAACAATCGGTTAAGTTTAAAATGAATTGGTAAGAAAAAAGTATATTTCTTCCAAAAGAAAAAGAAAATGCAACTAAGGAAAGTATTGGCAGAAAAATGGTGAAAGGAAATACACATACGCACAAATTGTTGAATCTGTATTAAAATAAAATAGACTCGTGCTTTTATCAAAAAGGGATGCTCAGCTAACTACTAAAAGTCAAATTACTCATAAATTTTATACAAAAATAAAAGTAAGCAAACATTTTTGTGTAATATTTTTTTTTACTTCTATTGAGGAAATAATTTTTTAAAAATGTTTTCGACTAACTACATTAAAAACAAAGGAGGGTTAAAAATATACATATGAAAATATGACTTAAAAAGTAATTGAAATAATTCTTTAAAATCAATATTTTTTTTGTTGTTGCTAAATCTTTTTAAGCAATCTAGTTTTCAAATAGTTATAAAGATTAATATGTAAAGGGTCAAGAATTATACATTCTAAATCTTCATATTAAAAAATTTACGCAGAAAGTTTCAATACTGTGAGCATTTTTATTGGAAAATAGGGTTTTATCCCAACTTTTATTATCATACAGACTATCAATAATTATCAATCATAGAAACTTCAAGTTATTTCTCTCTCTCTCTCTCTCTCTCTCTCTCTCAATCGCATGTATTAAATATTATATGCAATTTTTGTATCCCACAGAAATAATTTAAATACTTCAGGACAAATAATATAAATTATAGTATAATTTTATTTTATAAATAAATTTATAACCTTTAAATTGCATCAATTAGTTGGATCATTAAAGGTAACATTAATGTAGAATTATTTGAAAATGTTAACACGTTAACTGTTACCATACGTTACATTTGGAAATCCGCAAATAATTGTCTACACATTTACGTCATCATTACTTTACCCGAAACTAAATTTAAAAAGTCGAAATATAATCATACCTGTTTGTGTTCATTAAAATAAGACGACCACTGATTGTTTGAGGTTCAGTAGAAAAACCCACATACAATCAATTCGTACTATTTTAATATTTTCTAATTAATGTAGGGTATTGTGTGGTATTTTCAGGGGGGATAGGTAAAAAGCGGTTTCGTATAAACTTTTCATTTGTAACGCAATTTTAAATATATGCAATGGCGTGTTATTTTCCTTTTTGATTAAAATTAGAATATATATATCGTGAAACATTCTTTTAACTGTCAGAAATATACATATTAGCTAGAGAGGCACGTGTAATTAATTCATCATTTAATGCAATGTCTCATAGCAAATTTTATTCACATTTTTTAAAATTTCTTTATCCTTCATTTAAAATTTGATAGATTTTTCATTAAAATAAATTAAAAGTGAAAATATTTTCAAAAGTCCGAAAAACGAAGTAATGCCCTGTAGTGAAACTGAAGCAATTATTAACTGGGAATGGTTATGTTCCTCTACTCAGAGACTATTCGCAGCCATCAATCGACTTCATACACGCAAACAATGATTGCATTTTAAAGGATCACAATTGGCCATTTTAACCTATTTGCGATTGGCCTGAGAAACATTCTGGGCAGTTCTAGCAATTGAAATGCCCCCTAGATCACCTGAGATAGGAATCTCATCGAACATATCCCAAGGAAGAAGATCGAAAGGTCAGCTCGTACATTAACTCCTGAATCAACAACACTTTGCAATTTTATGTACGGCTGACAATGTTTTCGACATCTAGCTAAAAATATTTTCATTAGACTTCCGTTGATTTCTGTGCTTCGAAGGACAAAAAAATGTGTCATACGATATTAAGACGTATCTTATGATTTTTGGCACATCAATGTGTGTGTGTATGTATGTATATTATACAATTATAATAAAGCAAAGTAATGAGGATTTAGGTGTAAACATATCCTACAAATAAAAAGGGTTTTAAATTGTAAGTATTGGAACCTAGAACATGAGATTTGTTGAAAATGTCTCAATGTGTGAACCTAAAAATTCAAATCTATTATATATATATTTATATACTTATATATATAACCCCTAAATAAAGTAAACGAATGTGTTTCGATGGAAAAAATATTTTTTTTTTATGTGTAACATCTTTCCTCTCGATTGCTGGAGATTTGTGGGAGTGATTTCGTGAAAAGGGACGGAAATGCGTAACAGAAAATTGGGGAAGCTCGCGCTATATAATTTGACCAATCAGCGCGCTTGGTGGTGTCTTCCTTACCCTCGTTGTGAAGTTCTGTTTTTTCTCATTCATTCGGGAGGGGCTCCGCCTCCCCCTGCGGTATAGGCCTTGGGATATTTGTTTTTGTTTTGTTTTCTCACATTAGGATCAGAGAAGAGCTAAGTCCTTTAGCTGGATTTTGTAAAGATATATCCAACTCTAGTAGCCATCAAGCCGCCAGCCTTTTTATATTTTTAAATTTAGCATTTCAAAATATTCTAATTAAAAAACTCGGTTTTGTTTGCGCTTGACTGTAAATCCGCACATACCAGCAAGTCTTATTAGACTTCACCAAGGATAAACTTGCAATCCTTACGCTCAATTGTCAAAGTCTGAGGGCTCACCAAACAGATTTTGACGTTATTTCACAAAATTGTTCGTCATGCATGTTGGCAGAGACGTGGTTACATAATGACGAACGTGTTTCGATACCTGACTTCGATTGCTGCGTACAATTTAAACGACCGGGCCACAGAGCAGCTGGTGTTGCGATCTATCGCAAACAGAACACCTCACATGTTGTGGCTCTCATATGGATATTACTTATCGTCAAACAAGTGGATTGGGTGTTGTTATTCAAGATATTGGGGACATATGTGAGGCAGAATGCTTATTTGAAAATGGACAAACAATGATTTCGGTGGTCGTATACGTTTCTCCGAATCAAAATGGTTCAAAAAATTAAAGATTTCCTGCATTTTTTTACTTTTACCGTATACCGAAGGTGGTTTTGCTCTTATAAAAAAAAAATATCACTCGCTTTCCATAATTTTGAGTGGTGATTTTAAAGTTAACTTCAGTTTGCTAGAAGCCGAGCCCCTCATAACCTTTTTGAATGATGAACTCAAGCGCGAAATGAACACAAATCAAAATGTTTCGACAACTAGCTTTGGTACTGTTATTGACGCTATTTTTCAACGGTTTTTAAATACTTTGAAATCACAAGTATATATGTCGTATTTTAGTTATTATAAGTTATGATTACCGCTCTTCCCCAAATTGAACATAAATAATTATTTTTGATAAAAAATTGCATTACTCCTTGTGTTAATTAAATAAAATTTTTAGTAAAGATATATAATTATTCGATAGAAAATTATTTCCAATCATACTCGATTCGTTTTTTTCAGGATTTAAGTTGCTATTGCGAATTTACCACAATAACATGTCAGATGTTACACATCGTATGCGACTACTGTAAGGCTCGTTTCTTTTTTTCTCTCCTGTTCTAAAAGCTAAATTTTCTGAATTTTTTTATTAAATAATCTAGCCATTATAATCAAGCTTCTGGAATTTACGAATTTCAGTTGGGGGAATTTATAATAGTTTTATAATGTTTCAACGAATCTTTGTCGAAGTATGACTTTACATATAATCTTACGCAATTACACGTATGCTCCTTTTTGTATATAATGCACTATTGTTTGTAATAATAGCAGCTTCATGAAATATAAATATGCAATCTAAGCAAACCTGCAGGAAAGACAAAACAGGCTGGATGTTCAAAACGTCCTCTACACTTGCTAGTAAGCCATGTATAAAAAATACTGCAAAGGTGCGTTGAAATATCTGCACCATCGTTTGATTGCTACTAATAGTTGATCGTAAAGTGTTATGTGAGCTCGGATGAAGCTGCATGATTGGCTTCCTTGAGGGTGTACTTCGTTTAGTGAAATCAGCACTCTCATGGGATGTAATACCACACCAGTAATACGCAGGTTGAAAAGATGGACTATGGGGAACCGCATAAATCGAAATCCTAGCAGTTGACCAGCCATACGTTCTCATGGACGACAAAAATCTCATCCACATGGTGGAACTGGATCGTACGGCCTCCTCTTGTACTTCGGCGTAAAGCGCGTCTACAGGTATGCTATTGTCTGTCTGCACGTTTTATCAACGTCTGTTGCGCCATGACCATGTAATTATTCTTTGGTTACGTGTAATAATTCATTTGAAAAGGATTTCATTGATACCTCCAAATATAATGGGTTTGCTGACATAGACAATGGCGTACGGCTAACAACATGTTGTCTTCCAGATTAACTCTAATAATAGATACATACTTGTCAAACGCTACAAAAATGAGCGTCTTCTTTCGAGATGTAATACTCAGTTTTTCTGAACGGATGCCTTAAGATAGGCTCTGAGTCGCTATTCGATACATGGGCAATCTGGGATTCTCCAAATTGTAAGGACCCTAAGCATTACATCAAAAGCATAGGGAAACCCGAAGCCTTATCCCTTCTGCAACGCATTCCGGAAGTTGTTTTTAAGCAAGACAATACAGGTTAACATATCACTCAAAATATACAATCTTTTTTTTTTTCTTTCGAGTTACTATATAGGTTCACTTTTTTTTTGGCCAATACGTTGCTTGGAGATATGCTATTGGGCCATATCTGTGATTATATCGGTTGTCGACTCACTGGTTGGGCAGAGATAGAGTTTAAAAATGGGCGTCAGAGATACAGGTCATCTGGAATGTTATATTTCTCAGCATAATATTGAAAATCTGTATGATTTGTCATCAGAACGTGTACAGGTTCTCATTAATGCATGACGGCTGCACAAGATGTTGATTTTTGGTATTATTTATGCTTTATTGCTATATAAATTCGATTCTTTCATGCAAGCAATTGTAAATAAATAAAACGCAGAATATATTTTTATTTATTTTCGATAATTCTTCCATATTGTTGTAATTTTCACAAGCAGTAGAATGTTAATGTTCATGTGCTTAAAGATAACTTCTACAAAATAAGATACTCGTATGTAAATTATAACTCAGCAATTTTCTTGAGATTCAAGTGAGGTTTTTAATTAATGGTTGAGATTCGATTTGATAAGCGAAGAATGCTGTGAGTTAATCTTCATTCTCCATAAATTTAAGCGTGAAATACTAAGAATAACCAAATCTTATAACTTGTACTTCAAAATTCCTTATTTTCCTAATATACGAGGATACAAAATATTACAAGGATATGAAAATTAAAATATATTCCTTGTCCTAAGAAAGGTTTAGAAATTTGTTTTCCATTGTCAATAGCAAATATTATGCTTTGTCATAGCGTCGTAATGTTATTGTAATAAAACGAAAATAAAATAAAGTTGAATTATTCATACTGTTGAACGTTTCTTCTGAACTTCGTACTACAGATGTGGTAAGATGCAAATTCTTGTGAGTCCCTTTATATTTTAATTTTAATTTTAATATTCGTGCACATATATGTCTGTATTATTTAAATAAAACGTGTTTAGTGTTATAAATCTTCAAGCGAAATTAACTTATGATATATTTCATAAGAAATTTCTTTTTTTAAACCTTCAATTTACCTGCAATTCCTAATATTCAATTATTAGCAAATATTTTCAAGTTTTTATAAACAGATAATAGTTGTTTAGTGAACTAAATGAACTACTAATTTAATTTAAATACATTTTTAATGAATCTTTCGTGAAATATATAATTTTGCTAAGATACTCTTAAGATCCATTTATGCAGTGCCGGTTTATCCATTGGGCGTTTGGGGCGGGCGCCCAGGGGCTTGGGGCCCAGATAAGCTGGGGTTAATCTGATTTCCTGGTTATAAATTTTGATCCACAAGTGCCAAAGGGCCCGTAGGTCCTCAACGGCCAGGGCCCAAAATGAGCTTAAATTGGCACTGCATTTATGACACGAAACATATATATATACGAAGTAGGATTCAAAATTTCCCGCATTGAGCCTATAACGTGAAAACTTTTTGCAGTAGAGCGACTACGATAACGTTTCTGTGTTATTGCATTCCTCCCTTTTTCTATAAAATGTTTGCTACAAATCGCGGGGGTCAATGGCTTGCCCCGGTGTCGTATTTTGTTGGCGGATGCATTTAGTAACCGGCAATTGAAAGAAGTGGTGTTTGCAGATCTTTGAACAGAGAATATGAATACCAAATTTTGTATTCGCTTAGAAAAGAGTGCTATAAATAATTACGAAATATCAAAGCATGTGTACGGCAATGATACAGTATCGCGAACGCAAGCTTTTGAGTGGCCTGTTTCGGAGAAGCAACTTGGAAATCACAATCTCAACGAAGCAAAAATTTCCCCAAAACCGCATAAAAGGAAGGTCATGCTAGAGGTTTGATATCCAGGGCATTGTGCATCTGGAATTTATCCCTAAAGAGAACACACTGTGATGAAAGAACTGTATGCATACATCCTGCGTCGTTTGTGTGAGAAATATCCAAAAGAATAGAACAGAATTGTGGCTGAGCAATCATTGTTGCTTTTGCATGACAACGTTCCCAGAAAATGATCCATCCTCATCACTGACTTTCTTCCGAAAACGAAAAAAATCTGTTTTTTCACCTCCTCCTTACTCTCCTGATCTCACCCCAGCGACTTCAACCTGTTTCCTGAGGGGGCACGTCGCTAGCAGGGTCGTTGATTTCAATCTACCGATAAAGTTAAAAGTGCATCGCTGGCTGAATTGAAGAACAGGGCTAAAAAAGAATCCTATAAATGTTTCAATGACCTTTATATGCGATGGCTAAAGTATATTATTGCTCAAGGGTCTCATTTCAAAGGAGAAGGTGTTTCAGCAATTTAATTAGTAATATTTTTTAAGCTATAGACTCAGGCTGGGAACTTTTGAATCCCAACTCGTATTAAATACTTATACGATGTTTGTTCAAAAAATATCAGATCTTTATTCATAAAAATAGTCGTGTTCAAGTACAATAATCTTACACCAGCCTATTTCAAAGTATTATAGACTACGACACACTTCTCCAAATAATTCTGCTACAATCGGCAGAAGCATTGAAATACCACTTTTGCCGCAGTTCGTCAATCACATTCTGCGTGATCTCTTTCTTCGTTGAAATATGGTAATCAGAGAAACTTGGAATCTATTTGAAAATTGCTAAGATTTACGAAAATTTAATTCAGTAGAGCAGTTCAAAATTTTCTGTAAGTTTATCAAAACTGAGAATTCGACGACACTCACTTATAATTCCCCACTCATCGGCAGTCTGAAGGTGATTGACAGCATGTTTACTATCTCCTATGTACGTGAATCAAAACCACGTCTCCTAGCTCTATTTATGTAAGCATGAAAAATTTCTTTTAAATATGTTTAGATGCCGCTTATCTTTTAAACTTTGCCAATCAGTTTATGTAAAACAACAATTTTCTTTTTAAAATTATATATAGAATATTACATAAGTAAATAGGAAGAAATATTTATACTACTTACGGTGGTTCAACAGATTCTAATAGCTTACTTATAACATTGGTGAATTGAATCCTATCAAAAATCAATAACGTATCGCTTGATTTTTGATAAAATCCTAGAGATGCAGGTTCTTACGTACTGTCACAACAATGCCAACGTTCGAGGTAACTCGCCGAATTAGTAACCCCGATTTCACATGTGTCGTACGCACTGAATTGGCAACCATGTGCTTCGTTTCATATAATGTCGTCAATACGGTTGCGATAATTTGTAAGTACCCTGTTTTTATTTTGGAAAGTATTTGAAAAAATACTTTTTGCATAGTAACACAAAATGCATTTTACGTTTCTGAAAATAAAATTAATTAAAATTCATACAGACATATATAACTAGAACATTCTGCAATGATCAATAAGAATAAAACTACCACTGTGTGTGATAGATGTATGATATAATAATACTATGTAAGTATAAAGTATAAACACTTTTTGAAATTATGTACCTTATTTGTCCTCCCGGATATACTAACTGCCATAAATGTTTTGCTTCTGCTGTTATTTAAAATTGTGTCAGTAATGAAAAGTTCCATCGTTGATGAGACTTCCTGATAAATAATAAATTTTATCCTGAAGTATCAAAGCACAACATCGGAACAAGAACGAACAAGTATTAAAATAATAATTCATCGAACATCAAAAGAAAAAAAGTCACGTGAGAAAAGTATCCAATCAGTGACGATGGCGTCATTTACAAATAAATCGGACGATGACGTCATCGGCAGTGCGAAAGCAAATTTGCATATCCATGCCATGAACGTGCAGATATTAAAAAAAAAAAAAAATTATTTCGCGAGATTCACGTGAGTATATTTTAAAATTATCGTGGACATGAGAAAAATAAAGTGGGTTTTTCCAACAATTTCATAATTTGCTTATATTACGCAGATGAAAATTTTGGCATACATAACTTCGAAATTATATATTTATACATTCATCTTTCATACTTAATTTTCTCATTCACTCTGAGCTGTATCATAATAATCAAAATTTGGAAATAAATTGGAATACTGCTTAAAGTTACTTATAAATTCTTAGATTTTGATTACAATCTTATTTCTATAATTTATTTTTGGCAACATCTATATCTTTGGAATTTAATAACTTATGGAACTATATTTAATTGTAAATTCTTAAGTAATACACCTCAAAATTCTTAAGTAATACCCTAGCATGTTTTCAACTCATCATCATTCTCCGTCATATTTTACATATGATTATTATGAGAAAATAAATTACGGATTAAAGAACACTATTCGTACATTAATTGTTTACAGACACAATCACAGTTATTTAGTACTTATATATTTCTTTTTTCTTCATAAAGTGCTTTGAACTTTATTAAATCGATAGATGGCTGAAATTTTCTCGTATTGAGAGGTAATGTTTTACATGTTGGTTTTTTAAAAATTCTTTTGCTCTTTTTGTAAACTTCTGTTAAAATCAAATATCTGTTTCTTAGAGTATTGGATCAATGTCATGCTGCAATTAAGAGCTGTATTATGAACCCTTACATACGAAGGCGGCGCACACAGTGCTCCAGTCGTTGAAAATTATAATTGCAGATTCTTAAGAAATCATATAATTAACATCTACTTTCGATCTAACCTCTATTCCGCTATTTTTTTATTAATTTTAAGGGCCACCCAGAAAAAAAAAGCTGCTTAAACACTTATGATCATGTTAAAAAAGACAATACAGTCTTACTTTGCTCCCATTGTAAAAACTAAAAAAGTATACTTTAAAAATATCGTGAAACAAATTGTTTATGCTTCAGTAGCGCACACAGGAACTTTTCAAGGGGGTGGGGGGGGGCAGGGTCGAAAGTCCACTATTCTGGTATGATGCTCCAATATTCCACCCAACATATTCTTTTGATTTTGTCAACTCTCGGGGACAAAAAAACAGTAAAAAATTAATTATTGAATGAATAATTAGCATTAATCAATTTAATTAATTATTAATAGCAAATACTTTGTTAAATTTCACGTACTATGTACATAGGATTACAATCAATCGAGAAACAAATCAAGAGCTTTGGGGGGGTCTGGATTTGAGGATCCCCCCCTTTGTGTGCGCCACTGTTGGGAATACATTATTATAACCAGAAAAATAATGAACATGATCTGTCATATTACTTACATTCATATTACACTTGTGTAACATTTTTCTGCTCATGTGGCTAAGATTTGATGTAACCAAAAACATATCTAGTTCCTTATTTTTCCTTTGAATGATTACATTAATTTATCAGTTCATTTTTAGTATAATTTACTCTTGTACACGAAATGGATTGGAAGAATGGATATATACAGGGTGTTTAAAAAAGTATATTGAAGTTTTAACGCTGTATAGTACTTCTTGCACATTACTTATAAGTACAATTCATACATCGAGTGAAAGAGCAACTGAAACAGTTTTGTTTGCTGCCCATGCACGCGAAATGTATGTTAATTGTACTCCTTCCCCTCAGGTCAGCGCGCTATTAGAAAAATGGCGACTAGTGAACAGAAACTCATAATGCACACATCTGGAGCTTAGAAAATCCTCACGATATGCTAGAATTGCAACGAGACTCATGTAAACTGAATTTTTTTCCATGCTATATCTCGGCGAATAGAGTATGGGCCTTTCGTTTTCGGAGAGCTAACGTAACTGGTTCCGCCTATCTTGATGCTTTACAACTAGGTTAATTCTTCAATTGTAAGAAAGTGAACTTTGTAACTCATTTGGCAGCAAGATGGTGCACCGCCTCACTGGCATCTTTCAGTACGCGATTGGTTGACCATCCCTGTACCCGACCAATGGATTGGCTGCAAAGGGCCTCACGAGAAAGCTTGTTTTGCATGACTTTCACGTTCACCCGATCTAAGGCCATGTGATTTTTTTTTATCTGTGGGGGTTCATTAAGGATTGTGTGTATGTACCTCCTCTACCAGCTGACCTTCCAGACTTAAGACACAAGACTGAGGCAGCTGTTGCAAGAATTACCTCAGATACACTGAACAAAGTTTAGAATGAACTCGCCCATCGACTTGAAGTGTGTCGTGGGACGAATGGGGCTCACATTGAACATTTGTAAGCTTGTAGGAAAACTGTTTCAGTTACTCTTTCATTCGATGTATGAATTATATTTGTAAATTATATGTAATAAATACCATAAAGCGTTAAAACTCCGATATTCATTTAGAAGCACCCTGTATAACTTTTATAGCATTCAAAAAAATTATAAGAAATGACTCAAGCATGTTAACAAAATTTTGCTACAATTGTCTATTATTTATTTAAATTTCAAACAGATTTTTTCAGATGAACCTTTATTTTAATGTATGTAAATTTTTAATTATAAAATCAAATTTTGTTGTATGTTCGATATAAATAAACAAATAATGAAAAAAAAATTTAAAAACATTTTGCGTGAAAAATATTTTGT
Organism: Trichonephila clavata; assembly: GCA_019973975.1. Taxonomy (NCBI): domain Eukaryota; kingdom Metazoa; phylum Arthropoda; class Arachnida; order Araneae; family Nephilidae; genus Trichonephila; species Trichonephila clavata. The sequence goes on along the minus strand of BMAO01035454.1, from coordinate 11,213 downwards.
TACTTATAACGTAGAAAAATGCTCATTTAAAATAATTAGGCATTCAAATAAAGATATTATGTGGTTTTTCAACTACTTCTTTTGAGGGGAGGGGGATGTATGTACACATAAATTATATATACCGAAATTTTTTATAAAAATGTTCTTTCAATTTTCTGTTTTTATCTCGCTTAAAACCTGAGCTTCAAAGAAACATGTGAAAAACTTTATACATAAGAACAATTTCAGGTGTCAGTCTCGACCATGGTTCAAAATTACGAAGTCCGTTGCCAAAAGCACTCCAGTTACTGAAAAGTGCGACGTGTTAATATTCACTCACTCACTCTGCATTCATAATAATTATTTATGACAAATATAAAAAAAAAAAAAATTAGATTCCAAAAGACCGGACATTTTGAAAAAAATAAAAATCCTATTAAATATTCAAAAGAAGGAAAAAAACCAACCCATCCTTTAGCAACTTGACGGTACAGAAGGAGGTTGCAAAGAAAAATAGGGGAAAAACTTTTGATTTTGTTAAAGATTCAAAAGCGCCAAAAAGAGCGATATATTTGACCGCACAGAATGCTGTTGAGTTGAAGAGCTGGTTTCTGGAATGACGCAATGATTGCGCCTTCGTTCATTGGTCGCGCTTTCATGATGTCATCTCCAGGAGAATAATCCTGATCAATGAGAGGAGCAGAAAGTTATGAAGAGTTATGAATATGTCGACGCCTCGCCAATCATAACGGACCTCAACAAGTTGAGGGTGGATTCCTAAGCGTTAATAGGCGGAAAACGGTTTAAGTTTCGCATCCGCTTTCATTCCTTTGAAACTTGATCGCTCAATCATAAATGTTTCACACCTCATACAATTATTTTTAAGTTTTTGTATATTTCTACAAAAAATCTCAATTTTGGAACCGATTTTCTTCATATTTAAAGAGTAATATTCAACGAGAATTGTTCAAATATTTGAAAGGCTCATCTATTGAGAACACACACAGTCTTGGCAAGTACAATTTTATCTCTTTTGCAAAATGAGGCAAAATATATCTTAAAATATTTGCCTTAATTGTTAAACTAACGCATAATTGGCTCCTTTTTTAATTGTTAAAATTTATCCGACCAAATTTTTAAATTTCGAGATAATTAATTGAAAGCTTAAAATACTTCAAATAAGTTAAAATTAATTTTTTCAAATGAAATACTTTGCAATTATATCAAAGCTTAAAATATAATTTTTAACAGTGGGGTGAATTTGAGCAGATAAGAAAATGCTTTCATGAAAGAAAGAAGTTTTCCATTTGAAAACTGCAGGTAATATGTATATGTCTCGACCACAGATTTGGAAACGGTACCTAAGTGGCCATGGTCGTAAATTCGTAGCCGGCATTGTCTAGTTGCGAGTTCAAGTCCTAATGCAACTAAAGGAGCACTGTGCAGAAGGGCTGATATACGTTAAATCTGTTGAGGTCTGCTGTGAAAGTTTGGAAAGGTGGTACCAGCTCAGGTGTCATCCTCGTCACCTGACCATGGATCAAAATTTCGAGGTCCATGGCTAATAGCCATCGCGTTGCCTTACATTGCGACGTAACTTTGTTCAATCGACTGAAAATATAGCAGCAATATTAAAAGCTCTATAATTTTTCCGTTAATGATTCGTAACAAATCGAAAAGCAAGGTTGAGTTCTTTTAGTTGTTTAACGGACTCCTAACAAACTAAAAATAATTCTATGTTTATTCTAATTTAGACTGCAACAAATTTGAAGTGATTTCGAATGGTTCTTTAGTTTGATACAAAACTATCACCTTATTTTCATCTTGAAGGTAAAAGTTTATTTCTACTAAAAGTGACAGATGTATATGAGCCATCGTCTTGTTCTGCAATATTTTTATTTTTATTTTTGATTCCGTAAGTGACTAAATTTCATTTTTGGTAGCATTCAATTTTTTGAACACTTTCCCCCCCTCTGCTTAACCATAGTATTTCCGAAAAGTGAATGATGCTCCCGAAGGCAGATTTTACATTTTCAAAGAATTAGTGAAATTGGATTCAGTGCTTTGGCCTTTATGAAATTTATAACTTGGATGAGAGAGAGAGAGAGAGAGAGAGAAGAGAAGTTTACAATCATAATCTATATAACATAATTCATATTTAAATGTGAATTATGCATAAGTTTGTTTAGAGAATTCTTTAATTTAGGTTTGCTCTTGCCTCATCACGGTTAATTTTACCATTTCATGCCTTATCAATCATGACCAAGGAATCGGCTGCAGTTAGAGAAGATGTGTTCAATGTGAACACAGAAAAAAGATTGAAAATTTTCCCCTACTTCGTATTAATAACTTGATTTAGTTGTTTCTTAATGCTGTTAAAGAAATTTTTGTCGTGGTGTTATTATCAGGATTAAAATCTCCTTAAAAAATTGCCAGTTATGTCGCCTTTTAACTTCTGTTTCTTATCCATCTATTACAGTTGAATATTTTTTTAAAGTAATAATTCGTCTTCTTTCCAAGCACTACAGCCGATTACCTGCCAAGGCTGTATCAATCAGCTTAGACCACCTTGATCTATTTGATGCTATGTTCTTCCATCGGTTAACTCTCCCAAGTCCTTCGACCACTTTTCTACTTTATCCATCCACTTTATTCTCAGTCTTCCTCTTTTCTTCTGGAGTTTGGAAACAGGGACGTCATAAGACTTGTTGAGGACCTGGGAAATGCGTCGTTTTTAAAATTGTAGCATGCTGAAGTTGCATTTGTAATAAATATAGTAATATCCCGAACTTAGTGATAGGCGAGATTGAATGCTAACAGCGTAAGTCGAATTTGAGTAAATCGGGGTATGGTTTCGCAAATGTACTTTATTTCTGGTTGGGACCAGAGACGAAAGAAAATAATAACTTAGAAAAAAAAATGTTTCATAAAATATTAGATAACACAAATACAGAATCGCAAACCGAAGTTATTTTGATGTAGAAGATTTCAAAGATTTAACAAAGTTGTCTGGCGCCACAAAGATTTTTTTAAATTTTCTCTCGCAAAATTTCCTCGTATCATGCTAATAATTTTTTTATTCCTCGTTTTGTTGAAAAAATATGCTCAAAGTTGGAGTATATTTTCGAAAATGTGTAACCCTTTTTCAACCAAATTGAGGCCTTCTGTCAAAAATTCCCAACCGTCGTTCGATCTTCTGACTGAACTGGGTCTAAAGACTCAGGTTCTTCATTGTCTTGCTCTTGCTCATACATTTCTATGAGCTCATCAATGGTCAGCTTCTGACTGTGGGAATCCAAAAGTTCTTCCAACATTATTACTAACCACTTTTAAATTTATTTACCTGGGAAGATCAACAACTTCTTCAATCGCATTCACAATTTCACCATTTTTTGTTTTGTTTTTTATGAAGCAAAAGACGAATTGACGAGATTTGTAAATCGTGTAACACCGGGGTGGCGTAAGTCAGGGTAGTGAAATCGATGTTTTTTTCTGTATTATTAATTGTTTTTGAGTCACATGATTTGAAAATTAACCATTTTCAGATGGGCCAGTTCACATCAGTCCTTGATCACGAGATTTGGATAAGCTTCGGACAGTAGCGCACACAGGAATTTTTCGAGGGGGGGTGGGGTGCAGGGTCGAAAGTCGACCATTCTCGTATCCTGTTCCAATGCGCCCCCCAACATATTTTTTTGATTTTGTCCATTTTCGGGGGAAAAAAACAGTAGAAAATTAATCGATGAGTAACACTAATTATTTAATATATAATTAGCATCAATTAATAAAAAATAATTAATTATAACAGCTATTTAATTGAATTTTACGTACTATACACATTAGATTATAATCAATCGGGGAAAAAAATCAAGGGCTATGGGGGGAGGTCCGGATCCCAGGATCTCCCCTCCTTGTGTGCGCCACTGGTCTCCAGAATTATTTAATAGAGTAACTGTAGAACACATGTATGCACTCAAGTGGATCACAAAGAATATCTTTGCAGCTTAACGAATATAATTATGTGTAACGAATGTTTTACTGATTATTTAGAGTAGTAGAATTTTTTCGAACTATTTTCAATGAACACTTTTTAAAAATATTACAAAACGTTTAATGAATAATAGAGGGATCGATTGCGGCAATTATTTTTTCCAATACTATTTTTTTCAGGATACATACCCACTTATATTTTTTTTAAAAAAATTTGCGGTACACAAATTTTGTGTGTTTATTTTGCTAGCGATAGTCAGAGTTTGACATGCTTTCACTAGAGTTTTTGAAAACCATAAAAAATGGCAAACATTAATTAAAAATTGAATAAAAGAATGAACAACAGTAAACAACAATTAAATGAAATAACAAATAAAAAGAACTAATAAATAAAACAATCAATAATAAACAAAATAATAAATAACGTGCAACATATAAAATAATAAATAAGTATGAATAATATAAAATGGCGATAAGTAAGTAGAATAATAATCAACTACTAAAATAAAATAATAAATAATAATAACTAACAGCAGATAAACAAATGTTTTAAGGTAAAATACTTTAAAATAAGCATTTAGGGCTCAATAGAGTAAATGAAAAGAAATTAGATTTAGATGTATAAATAAAATGTAATTATATTTCCTTCCCTTTATGTTAAGCATCAGAGAACGTCAATTTCCTAAAATTCTCATTCATTTATAATATTAAAATACGCAAATATTCTTTAAAAATAAATCATAGTGAAAGCACCTTTTTTTTCAAACTATTAAGTTCTTTTTGGATAATTTTTAAATTTTCAAAAATGCATGTTTTGAAATTTTTTTAATTGCAGAATTTACGCAAAAACATAAATTTTAGAAATAATATGATAGGAAACGTGATTTACCTAACCTTTCATTTTCTTCCTCGTCCGTTGGGAAATAGTGTAAAGTAAAATTAGATCAAATGAATAATAATGTTGCCATGTATGTATAATTTTTATCGTTTTTTTTTTAGAATACAATAGTATGAAATGGACATTTTGAATGTTGCGAATTTCTTAACTGTCTCATAATAACAAGTAGCATTTATAAACAGTTATTACATGATTTTATTTAACTTACAATGTAATTTGTTAGGGTGGAATCTTGCAACTCAATTTTGAAGCTGATATCTTCAACCGGATGAGCTGAAATTTTGTATACACGTTTAGTTTGGATGACAATGCATGTTTTGACATTTTATATTCCGATATTGCAATTAGTTAAAAATATATTAATTAAAAACCTTAAAACACATCATTGTTTCACCCCTGTGGGCTGTTTATTCCGCTATGCACTGCGACGCAAAATGAATGAGAGAAAATGTTTTTTTTTTGAAGTTTTGATGTTTTTAAAACAGCGATCTATTTTTCTATGAAAATCAAACAAAAAAATAATTACAGATTCGAAAAGATCATTTATTTCGCCATGATACGGTATAATTTTTTTTACAAAATAATAATATTTGTATTTTTTACGATTTTTTTTAAATGTGTCAAAATCGATGCATTTTAATGAAAATGATGTCTAAATTGTTGCGCATGAATTTTGTTTCGTTTAAATGAATCAACATTCCGTACTTAAACAGCTCATGCTTTGTTCTTTTAGAATCAGTCATTTAAAAAATAAAATGACAAAAAATTTTTTAATGATTTTTCAAAAAATACTCAAAATTTTAATTAAACGTTTAATAACTTCGTCATTTATGAAGATATTCTCACGAAACTTTTTTTTGTGTGTAGAACAATATTATCTGAGATCTGTACGAGGATTGAAAAAACTACTTAAGCATTACGGATTTAAAAAAAAATTGTGTTTGTCGTCTAGTACCCTTATTGCGACCCTTATGTAGCTAGACTGTTCGAAATTAACCGGCAAACGACCTTACAACGATGATGCGTTGAATGCGATGAATAGACTGAGAAATATGTCCAGCGATAACTAAAAAGTAAAAAATTAATTAAAAGTAAAAAAACTGTTTAAAAAACAAGCTTTTATTTAAATTCGCTAAAAAGAATAAAATACACTTTTCCTTTAAAACTTTTTTTACTATCAACTTATATCGTCATTACACAATTTATATCATATAAAAGCTTGTCACGAGATTTACCTGTGTAGATAAATAAGTAAATTAAATAACTTGATCTGATTGGTTTTAATTTTTAAAATTTTCAAACTAAGTAAATACGAGTATTTAAATCTCGTGACAAGCTTTTATATCATAAATTGTGTAATGAAGTTATAAGTTGATAGTAAAAAAATTTTAAAGGAAAAGCTTATTTTTTTCTTTTTAGCGCATATTTAAATAAAAGCTTGTTTTTAAAAAAGATTTAAAAATTTTTTTTTTTTATTTAATTCTGCATCACGGGGGAAAAAACCTTCTTATAGTCCTTGGCGCGATTTAGGGAGACTTGTTTACATGTTTTTTTTTTAATGATACGACTTTCACTTGTGGTCCAAAATATACCATTTCGACTATTTTTAGGTGACGCAAGCATTTAAGATAATGAGAATGCGGAGCATCTTGTGGTTTTCGTTAGCATTCTCAAACACAACACCGTAAACGTTCCTCGCTGCTACTGTTTGGCAATTCTTTCATTGGTAATACAAAAGAAGCAAAAAATTGGCAACTGACATCAAAACAATAGTTGTCGAGCTAGAAGAATGATTGCGCAACAGAAAAAAAGAATTAAAAATAAATATTCTGGCAGCGATATTTCTTGCCTTCTAAGAATCCTGTCAACTTTGAAGGATTGTTCTTGATTCTACCAAAAAAAAAATTAGGCTGAGCTTTATACATATCAACTTTCACTAAAAAGGATTGTATTTTTTTTTCCTGTCTTGTGCATTGCAACAGAGATATTTTTATTATTTGTATATAACACTGATTTTTTTTTTGTTGCTTAATAGTATTTATATAGATGATATAGGGAAAAAAAGGGGAAAGGGAGGGGGATTTATTTCAAACGAAGTAATTTTTTGGGGATTTTTTTTTGTTATAAGCTTTTATATTGCTTTTATTGGGGGGGGGGGGGTGACATGAATAGCAGCTGATAAGAATTACAATGTAATTAAATCAAAAAGAAATTAAAACTCCTTCCTGTCACGAGATTCTTATAATATCAATCTGTAACACACAGGAATTTTCCAGGGGGGGGGGGTCCAGGACGAAGTCCACCATTCACGTATCGTGCTCCAATACACCTCCCAACATATTCTTTTGATTTTGGCGATTTTCGGGAACAAAAATACAATGAAACATTAATTATTGGATAGATAATTAGCATTAATTAATAAAATTAATTATATATAACAAAAACTTAATTACATTTTACGTACTATATACATAGGATTATAATCAATCGAAAACACATCAAGGGCTTTGGGGGTATGTGTCGGAAAGGACCCCTCCCCTTCCTCTTTACCTTATGTGCGCCTTTGATATCAGTATACCGAGTGAAAGAGAAAAGAAATTAAAAAGTTAAAAGTCTACAGTTTCAAAAAAAATCACCCTGAAGAATTATTTGAATCATCTCAATTCAAGTGTTTCTCAATTTTCGATACTAATTAATTAAAGACCCAATCGTGTATCGATCAATGTTATGTCTAGTTCTGGGGTGGGCAAACAGAGGCCCGCGGGCCACATGCAGCCCTCCAAGAATGTCAAAAAGCCAAATATAGAGAAAATATTCTCTATATTTGGGTTAACACATATTTGTGAGAACACACAAAGTTTTTCTTGCATGAAGGTGAACAAAAGTAAATATAGATGCAAGTTATTTTATTTTCTTTTGAATTTCGCTTCAATCTACTCCGAATTATAAGAGAAATCTATTAATGTTATAACATTTTTGAAATCTAAATTCATTATTGGTGAAATGAAGTCTTTAAAAAGTGGTCAAGTATAATTTGTTAATATCTAAAACAATAGTCAATAAGTGAGTATTGTTTACAGCGTGACAACAGTGGCGCACACAAGAGGGGGGGTCCTCGAGTCCGGATCCTCCTCCCAAAGCCCTTGGTTTTTTTTAATTGATTATAATTCTATGCATATAGTACGTAAAATTTATTTGTTTTTAATAGTTAATTTTATTAATTAATGCTAATAATTTGCTGAATAATTGGTTTCTTACTGTTTTTTGTTCCCGAAAATTTTTGACAAAATCAAAAGAATATTTTGGGTGGCGTATTGGAGCATGATAGGAGAATAGTGGACCGTCGTTCCTGGACCCCCCTCCCTCGAAATATTCCTGTGTGCGCTCCTGGCCTACAATATATTCAAATTTTAAAGTAATCTTTCATGTTTTTATTACAATTTTCATTCATCGAATGCCAATAAAGGACTGTAGTTTAACGGCTGAGTTGTTCAACAAAATGCAGTCGAATCCCGATTTAACGAATTCATCGGGATCGAACATTTTGTTCGTTAATATTCGGGGTATTTCTTTTCCACGTCCAAACAAAATACAAATCTTTTGCATTTATTTTTTGGAAATTCTGTAATAAACAACTACACAAAAAAGATCCATAGTTAGGAATTGCACACTTTTTGTTCAACTGTTAAAAATGCCATTACTTAATTATTACGCACCAGTTAATTGAAAATTTTAAAATACTGACTAATAAATATTTGAAACTCTTTTGATTCGGTAGAGTCGGTGGCGCATTCAAAAATTTTTCAAGGAGGGGGGGGGGAGGTCCAGTGTAGAAAGTCCACCTTATCATATCTCAATACGTCTCTCTCTCGCCCAAACATATTATTTTGATTTTTTCTATTTTGGGAACAAAAAACAGTAACAGTCAAAATAAATTATTGAATTAATAATTAGCATTAATTAATAAAATAAATTACTAAGAACAAATAATTAAATTTTAGGTACTGTGTACAAAGGATTATAATCAATCAAAAAATCAGGAGCTGGAGGGGATGCGCCACTGGAAATTTTTTTTTCGACTTTATGCAGAGAAAATACTGCATCATTTACATCCTGCTACAAGAAAGGTATGATTTCACATTTTCCAAACAATATAAAACATTAGAAAATGTAACAGTTTTGATAGGAGTTTCATTATGAATATTTACATTAGAATCGTTATTCGTTGGCTCTGACAAATCAACAATTTCCTCAACTTCAGTTGCACAGATAGGTAGTCCGTCATCAAATGCATCATAATCGTTAAAATCTTAAAATATTCCCAGCGTTTTGGACTGGGATGAGATAAGAAAGGAATTTCCTGTCCTACTCAAAATTCACACGATAGGCTACACAAGTTGGGCACACAGGAATTTTTCAAGGGGGGGGGTCAAGGTCGAAAGTCCACAGTTCTCGTACCATACTTCAATACGCCACCCAACATATTCTTTTAATTTTGTCAATTTTTGGGAACAAAAATCTGTAAAAAATTAATTAATTAATGAATAATTATCATTGATTAATAAAATTAATTATAAAAAATAAATACTTAATTAATTTTTACTTACTCTATATATAGAATTATAATCAATAAAAAAAATGAAGGGCTTTGGGGGGGGGTCCGGAACCCCAGGACTCCCCACTTGTGTGCGCCACTGGGCTACACTCATGACTCATCTGCACCCGTTAAATCTAAAAACAGTCTTAATCCTTTCCCTATTGAAATTTGCTGCTAACAAGAAAAGTATTTTTCTGTTTCGAACAACAAAAAATCACGTCATTTGAAAAAAATTTCGATTTTTTAAAAATATTAACTCACAAATTTTTTTCCCCAGCTGCTGAAATAATTCATTAATTCAAGGTTTATTATTCATTAAATGGGAGAAAGAGTGGGAGGGTGCCTTCATTTCAATTGTGGAAAGAGATAAATTCGGTGAATAGGAGTTCGTTAAATCAGGGTTCGATTGCTCTTGAAATAGGCTTATAATTCCTTTTGAAATTATTTTTTAAAGAATTTATTAACAAACGTTATGTTTTCAGGAAGTCGTGTCCTTATAAAAACCACTTGCATCCCATTCCATAACCCCTTCTTCCCAATCATTCGGAATTCACACGGCAAAGACGAAAGGGTCATTTATCGCTGCTCTAAACCCGAGAGCCGATGTAGTTAAGGCAGTCGTTAAGAAGAGCCCGGGAACCATAAGGAGACCCAAGGGCCCCCTTCTTATTTGCGAATCTGCTTTTTGCAGAGGATTTGAGTCTTATTTCCATTGGACAAGACTTTATAAACACTCCGCCGAATACACAATTCTTACACGCGCCTTTTCCTTTTTACATCCACACCAAATCAATGCGAGGGGTCGGGTCACATAGTGCGAGTCGTGTCCAGGTAAAACTATCATTAGAAACAAAATTAATGATGTTGTTTGGCTTCACTAGGTTCTATGATAACTGTTGATAATGTATTTCGAAATTCTGAATTGTCATCAAGCTGATATTCACTGTCCAAACTTCCACATTCCTCTAGAGAAGAATTATGAGTGGTCAATAATATTTCACACGCAGAAATATTTTTTTATTCCGCCTTGTATGCACTAAAGCTGATACATGTTAAATGCATCGAAAATCGCTTAACACGAAACTGAGGGGACTGAAATATTTTTTCGTGTTAAAGGACATAGCAAAAAAAAAAGTAAATAAATAAATAAACAAAATTAAGTTTATTAGAATACATTTTACCAGCTCTTAATTCGGCATCACTCGCGTGAAAAAAACGACTTAATGTTCTCTCGCAGGGTGTGTCATACCCAAGTGTGTTTACATTGCGTTTTTAACGTAAAATTTGTATACAAAGGATAAAAAGGAAGAAAAGTAGGAAATACAACATGTTTATTACATTATTCACACGTAAATTTAGTTTTTCAGTTCTTTTTATAAGGGCATTCAGTGCATTGTTTATATACTCCTTCAATCTCGTCGTGAGTGAGTGCGATGTTTTCACTGGATCTTAATTTTTTTTAATCTGTATCTTTTTCAAACTAAACATATAGGAGTAAACATCTCTATTCTTTAAATTTAAAAATTTTGGAATTTCTTTTTTATTTTCTCTTATTTTGTTCCAGCAATAGTTTTTTTTCTTCAAAAGTTCATTTGAAAGTGGATAAGATGTGTACTAGTTATCTCCTTTAAAATTACGTTCTTCTCAAATGTTTTTGTGTCTTTACATATAAAACATTTATTTTCAACAGTGCTGCCTTCTCTAAATCTGGTTCGATTTCAGTGGAGGAATCATACTTGCTGTTATACT
>BMAO01035453.1:0-18966 GCA_019973975.1 Trichonephila clavata | reverse complement strand
GTAAAGGGGCGTTTTGAAACAGTTAAGGCTACAGTGGACAGTAAAAATTTTTTTTAAATTTGTTACACACATGCTCCAAATTTTGACTGCCAGTATTTAAGTTATAACTAAAACCATATAAAAAATTTGGTGAGAAAAAAATGAGTAGTTTTTAAGAAATTTAAAATTTTTAAAAAAATTTAACAATAATTTAAAAATTTCAAAACGTTCCATGCGTTTTGATTTTTTAAAAAATTTTATTTTTAACTGATTTAACTTCTTTAAGCAATTCTTTAGAAATTTATGCATGTAAAGTAATGTTTTATATGATAATTTACAAAGTATGGGTAAACGCAAATTTTTATATGAAATTTTCAAGAATTTTAATGACTTTATACATAAAAAACTTTAATTTCTTCTTTCACCCTATCACTATTGCTACAATGCATCCAAGAAGTTATAATTACATATTAGAAGAATACTTTTTGGAAAGTTTTGTTATAATTGGACAAAAATTGCAACGCATGGAACATTTTGAATTTTGGTTCCGAGGCAAATTTTTGATTTTGAGAAAAACAGCTTTTTTTATTTAAAGGAAAATAACTTAGCTTTTTATAAAAAATGAAGATATAAATATAAATTTGAAATATAAAAACACTAATATCATAACAAATGTAATATAAGTGCAGAATATATACATATAAGTGCAATATTTATTGTAACAGTCACATCGACATGTGGTACAGATAGTGATAAAAATTGAAAAGTAAGCTAGAACTTTCTAATAATATCAGAAGTAAATTAGCAGAATGTATTCCATTATTATTTTATCTCAACCGGATAATATATTATGTATTTCATAAATCACAATAAGTAAAAAATAAAGTATTTCAATAGGATTAAATTACAAAAATTCAAAACAGTTTCGAGGCAAATTTTTGTTTTTGTGAGAAACAACTATTTTGATTTATAAGAAAATAACTGATTTTTTAAAAAAAATTAAAGATATATAAGTATAAATTTGAAAAACACTAATATCATATAAACATAAGATAGGTGCAGAATATATAAATAAAAGATTCTGCAATATTTATTGAAACAGTCACATTAGCATGCGTGGTATATATAGTGATAAAAATTGAAAAATAAGCTAGAACTTTCTAATAATATCTATAAAGTAAATTAGTAGAATGTATTTCATCAACCAGATAATAAATTATATATTTCATTAATCACAATGAGTAAAAATAAAGTATTTCAATACAATTAAATTATAAAAATGCAAAACAGTAATAAATTCAATTACACATAAAAAGAAAACTGTCGCTAAATCTGAAAAAAATTAAAAAGCACCGGCATTATAGGCTACATCTTTATTAGTAGTATTTCTTTTCCTTTTCTCTCTTTTCACAGAAATGTTTTGAGAAATGCGTCGTTTATCCTGTCTTTCAGCAATAGTCAAAGAAAAACTATCATTAAGGTTTGAGTCCTCTTTTGATTCAAGTGATTTTACGTAGCCCAAATTGTGCTTTTCGACAGCATCCGTAACTGCTATTTCTAGCCTCCTTTTGGATACGAATACCTCTTTTGGGCATTTTCGCCAAATGCAGCTATGCAGACTTTCATTACAATTCTGCGTCTTGCTCTACGCATCTTTCAAGAATGGTGTCTGAAGCTAAACGTTGGTAAACAGGCATAATTTTTTCAACTACTTGTTGTGACAAGCAAGTTCTCATTGAACTATGTGACCCTGGGGTTTCACCTTTGGCTATTGCTCTTTTATAAAAACACCATGATGATTCCCCTTCAGGACACTTACCATGCGTAGGCTTTTCGTCAGTTGACGAGCAATGCATCAGGCTGGCATATATAGCAGTTTTCATTTTTTGGGTATTAGGAACATTATCTTTTATAGCTTTTCTGTAGTAATTTTGCAACTTTGTTATATTTTTATCCGTAAGGCTTCCCTGCTTACGCCCACCAAGAGTCACCTTCTTCACCTTCCACTCTTTACTTTGTTGCGTAACGATGTACCTAGCCTCTTCGCAACATGATTCAAGCACTCTTCCTTTTCGATTTTTACCTCAGAACCATATACTTCATTTTCTGACAAAAATTGAAAAGTTTTCGAGTCACCATCACTCAGCATGGAAACGAATCTCATTTGGCAATCACTTATTGACCGTCTCCACATAATTAGTGCAGCATGCATCTCCATGGCTCCAGACGTTCCATCGAAATTTTTGTCACACTCATCCATATGTCCTTTTCGCCAAATGTGAAATTCCGCACTATCGGCTCCCATATCTCGACCCGTAATTATGCAATTATGACAGTATTTCGACAATACTTCAAAGTCAAGAACAAGTCCACTAAGGACATCGATGATTATTCCTAATCCTAGGTTAGATGTATGTCCTCGCTTTTGCCATGTACCGTCATATGACACACTCACGTCAATGATTTCCTGATATTTTAGAGAAGAATCAACTTTTATGTGAGCTTCTCTAGCTCCTTGACGTGACATTTCGAGCATTTTTTTCTTCACTTCTTTGTTTTTAACCGATAAGTTGTGCATGCATTTGGCAAATGTTTTTCTGTCCATTGTTGGCATGTTGAGCACAGATGAAAAAGTTTCCAAAGCAGCATGCCCTCTGCCTATGGATAGGAAGGCACTCACAGCTTGCTGTTAATATCATGTGAATTTTTAGACTCCCCTTGGAAACTTGAATACACACTTCCATAGCTTTCATGGCATGATTCACATAAAAGTTCAATTTTTGTAGAATATCCCATGGATTGGTGTTGTTTTATAACAAGGGCACAGTTTGTACAATATTTGCAAGGAACTTTTTGCAATAGTTCAGAAAACACAGCCTTGTGGGTGAAAATATAACTTGCCTCAGGTTGGGAAGATGTACTTGGGTCAGATAATGGATCCCTCTGTAATATAAAACTGTTTTTTTTCATCAACAGTTTCAGGAGATTTCTGCCATCGCTTCTTGCTGTTTTCAGACAACAACTTCCTCCTTTTGGTAGGGCGACCTTTTGGTTTTCTATATCTCGATGATATAAGATCCATACTAATAATTTTAAACAATAAATGCGATTTAAAAAGAGCTTTAGTTCTGAAAGAACTTTTGTTTTGGTAAAATAAATATAAGGTTTGAGTAAACTTGAAAGAAAAATGCAAACCGAAGTTTGAACAAATTGTAAACAAATAATGTCAATTTAGGTCTCAGATACAGTTAAAGCAAAGTGTTGCCAACCTGAACTTGATAAATTAACATTTAAAAATAAAAATTAGTGAGGCTTTGTCTACAGTAAATAAAATTTTTCCTGTCAAAGTGCATGACAGCTACAATAGCATGACATTAGAAAATGTAAACAAAGGGGCGTGGTCATGGATGACTAATTCGAAACTACCCTATAACTCAGTAAAAATGCATAAAACCAAAAAAATTTTTTGCGTTTGATAGAGAGGCTAATAAGATATTATAATCAGCAAAAAAATTTTTTTCGATATTTTGGACAATTTTCCACATTTTAACTGTCCACTGTAGCCTTAAATAACAGTCAAGCTTGTGGTTGATTTTAAATATGGCACATGTATATGTACCTTACAATTCTATTCAAGAACTTGTGGAACATTTTCAAGTACTCAACTCCATTCGAGATGCTGCTCTCCCAGACGATACTTATCAAAACCAAATTTGTACTTGTAGACCGCAATCATTACTTTGGATCCTATGGGGGTCTCATTTACAAGAATATATTGGACCGTTATCGACTTGAGCTCCACCATTCTCATTCCCTGAGTGATGATATTGGATTTGGGGTGTGTATTGTATGGTGGAACACGACGAAACCAGATTTTGTTGGGATCAATATGCTTTAGTCGCCGAAGGACGGGTGGCTGTTACTCCTCGCATGTTTCAATCTATGAAAATAAATACTTTACACCAAAAGAAACCACCCAAAAGTAACTATTATGGAGATAAACCTTGGCGCATAAATGCTGCATCCTTTTCAGTTCTGATTCTGAATAAACAGGTTCGGAATGAGGCGCAGTGTGATACATTTTCCTTGCCGTCACCTTATTGTGAATGTTAAACCATATCAATTGGTATTTTGTAGATTCGTCCAACAATTCTGATTTCATCTCTTGCATGATGTGGCGCATGTGAGTCATGCAAATACCACAACGCAGCAATCGGTACAATGGTCCAGTAATTAATTCACGCCACATTTTCTTGGCCATATCCATATCTGAATGACTGGAAGCGTCTCTCATGTCCATAGCTTCAGCCATCCAATGGAGTAAACGCCAAAAGGATGAGCCAAATTGAACAATATTTAAAAAATTCAACTTGTCAAAACTTTGTTCTGCCAACGTTAGGCATCCGTCATGGAAATGTTCAATTCTACAGTCATAAACTGACGCAAGGTAGAAACTTGACCTTCATGTACTAAATCAAACACTAGGTTGTCCAAGAGAAAAAAATGTCTTACAGTCCATCTTACATTATACAATAGAGTAAGTGTGGCATATAATGTATGTTTCAATAGAATAATCCAAGCTTCCACGGCTTCATGAGATTCTGGTTTGCGAAACGTACGAATGTGCATTTCTTCCTTCACCAGGGCCACTAACCGTAGCAAAAACATCATGGTGGTTTGTTCCAATCTTTCTTGTGGAGTACCCTGACGAAATTCATTTTGAAAAAGTTTGGTATCCCATGGAACTTGGACGGAATCCATCCGAGTGGCGAGTCTTGCAGCTCTTTGTACAAAGGGGTCCTTTTCCTCGTGAAGAACCTGAAACAAAGCCGCATGATCCACATTGCCCAAGTAGGCCTTTTTAAAGGATTGGTATGTACTGTGTTTCATCTTGTTTTTTGGAAGAATAAAGGAATAATGTGCAAAGTGATTAAATGTAAATTGTGTGAAGAGACGATTGGGTTTGAAGTGTGTGTAAACCCAAATATGTGCTATGCTCAAATTGAAAAACGGGGATTGTGTAGTCTACATGCCAGAGCAAAAGGGTAAAAAAAAATTTTTTTTTTTTAATGAATAATTCTTTATAAGCAAAGAGACTAGAGTAAAAGTTTAAAGAGAGTGATGCCGTTTAGACATTTGGATCTCTGCGTTCGTTGTCCTCAACTAGCCTGGAATAAAACTCTATTAACTTTTTATTTGGCTTCCTATTTTCGTCTTTTTCATACCGATATTGTTTCTTTCAAAGTGTTTCCCGTTTCTCAGTGGTGGTTTCAGGGTTCTTTTATTCGGTTTTCGGTTACCGTTTGGTGCAATTATGGTACATCTTTACGTTCCTCAGGAATTGTTAAACGACGCCTTTCTGCAGCACGCCGCTCAAGAAAAACTGATCGTTTTGGAAACCCGCGAACCGAGGAGTGCGCTCCCATTGAACACCATCCTGTGTGTGCTTGTGATTCCTCCTCTCAACTGATTGTTCAGGGAAACAGTATCATTGTGTCTCGTGATCAACATGTTGTGAGTGGTTATCCTTGTTACGCTCTTCCCAAAGAGTGCACGTCGGATGAAATTGTGACAATAGTCACTTGGCTCACTCGACATCAATTTTGGACCTTTGCCACTGCATTAGAAAATGGCTCTTTGGTTCGTTATCTTACTCCTCACGTTATCTTTGCGGTGCACCCTCATCCTACGTGTGACCAATGTACCCAACATACTTTGGTGGGAGAACCCGTGTTTTGCTTAAAAAGTATTGTGCTTTCAGGTCAAAACAAAGGTCCCACCTTAGAAAGTGTCTTGTAATGTCTCGACCCAGCAAGTATGAAATGCAACACGCTCTGCGTTATGCTACCGAACATACCACCCAGTATTTATGGATGTGTATCAAAAACGTTACCCCCATTATTTTCAACATGTGGAAATAAAAATACGTCCTGCCACTCGCCAAGATTACTATATTCCCCTTCTCTGGCTACAGAGTGTATTGTGGTAGATAAAATTTACTTTACGGAATTGGGCTGTAAGCGACTCAGTTGCTTTCCTTTCAAATCTAATGGTGTCCCATGTACTCGGAAAGATGATATACAATGGACTCAATTAGCCAACAAATGGGTCTTGTCGTGTCAACCCAGTTGCCGAGAAATGACAACCCCCATTGATGCGGAATGGTGGGGAACACGTTGTGTCATGGTCAATCCTTTGAAAAAAGTATTGGCTTCTTTTCCCGAACAAATATTTGGTATGCAATCGAAACATCCTTTGCATGCGGGTTTGGATTGGAGAAATGGGCACATTTATCTCAATAAATTATATTGTCAAGCTTATGGATTGGAATTTGATGGGAAGGAATGTTATTCTTTAGTAGATCAAACTATTGGGGAATTTTTCTTGGGAAAAACCGTCTATCGAGCCCTCAAAACGAGTGCTCTTACCCCTCCACAGAATCCACATTATCCTCCAGTACCTTCCCATCCTGCAGTGCCACTGGAAGTGAATCTGAATGATACCATATCATTACCTGATACGTCTCAGGTGGCTCGTGAGGTGACCGCCGAATTATTTGCTGATTTTGGAGTGGATATTGCAGCACATGTCGTGGAAAAAATATTACGGAAAAAGGCACCTCAATTGCTGTTGAAAGCGGCCGGCAACCTTCCCATCCAATCGGCATTGACACAGGCGGTTTTGAATCAAACGCTCTCCCTGTCGGTAAAATCATTAGCCACAGCGGGCAAAATAATGGCTGGAGCTTCCAATATTTTGGCAGTTTACAGTGTAATATCCGTTATTTTAGATATTGTGGACCCATTTCATTACGAAAATGTATTGACGGCACAGACTTTGGAGGCAATCAATAAACGTTTGGATTTGGTGTACTTTCAACGAAGGAATAATTTTAATCCTGAAGTCACGCCTGAAATGTTGTGGGATAATCTTTTGGAAGATGAATCGGACAGGTACGAATTTATGGCCAATAAAATTCAAGAATATTTGAATGCCCTTCAAGCCAATGATAAAATTAATTATGAAACCACATTACCTGTATTCAACCATTTCAACATGTCAAAACAAAATCAACGTTATCAATGGACACTCCATTTGGTGATTGTTCTGATGATGGTAATATTGGGAATGTTGTTTGTACAGTATGTTCATGTTTGGGCTGTCATAATTTTACTGGGTGTAATAGTGCTGGGAGAAAGAACGTATTAAAAAAAAAATTTTTTTTTTTTAATTATCTTATTGTTCTTCTCTTCTTAATTGTGACAGTTGTATTTCGTGGTACAGTGTCCCGTCTAATTGGATGTGTCTTAGAGCAATGGCTTAGTAAATAACTACATGCTTTATTGGGAATTCTACGGACCGTAAAATCCTTATCATCATTATGGAATGTGAGTCTGTGGGGTGGATAATCATACACCAATTCACGTCTAGAGTTTCCCCAATCCAAGTAGGGAGATCTTTGAACTTTCAGTTTTCTTTTCTGTCGCCGTCTATTGGGTTGTCTCTCAGGACTCGGAGAGCGACTTTTGGAACTGTTAGAAGCTGAACTTGGAGATCTAGAACGATTTACATTCACTGATGGACTTCTAGATCTTGAACGATGTTGACCAGCTGTTGCAGACCTTCTTCCTTTCCTACCGGCTGGACTTTTACTCCTACTAACACGAGTTTTTGACCTTTCTCTCCTAGCAACAAGTCGTTTTGAACGTCGTTTAGTAGAACGACTTCTGGAACGGACAGTAGATTTTGTACGTCTACTAGCCGATACACTTCTGGAACGGGCAGTAGATTTTGTACGTCTACTCGCCGATACACTTCTGGAACGGGCAGTAGATTTTGTACGTCTACTCGCCGATACACTTCTGGAACGGGCAGTAGATTTTGTACGTCTACTCGCCGATACACTTCGGGAACGGTCAGGACTGGGAGAATTTGAACAACCTCTAGCCGATACACTTCGAGAACGACTTCTAGAACGACCTGTTGATCCCCTAGAACTTTTGGAGAAACTCCCTGAACTGTATCCCTCACTTGAAGATCTTCTTACGGAGGCTCGGTTCCTGGTCCGTGAAGGGGATGGAGGTGGTAACGTTGGAAAAACGTTTGTCGGCAGGGTGTACCCTATAGGAACCTCCATTGTTTTGAAATAGGATTCTAAATTCAAATTTTCAATATTGATATCATTGGCTTTACTCATAGTATACCTTATCTTGTTTACTGATCCTTTATTCGGTAAACATTTCCCACCCAATGTTCCAAATTATACATGGTGGCTGCTTTACAAGCATCTGTTAATGTGTTGGGGGCCACGTATTCCACACCTAAAAATGTTCCTTTGGGAATTGAAAACGTTTGGTGGATACATCCCGACTTGTAAAAAGGAATCAGGGATAAAATATTTCCAATCGCTGTCACGTTTCCATGCTCAAACGTTTTACAAAACAATTTGTCCAAACAATTTTGGACAAATTGATCAAACGCTTTTCGACCCCCGCTTTGGGGAAAACAAATCATCCACTTTTTCACAAAATTTTTATTGGCCAACATGTAATCAAAGGAATCCCAAATAGCTAAAAACATGTGAAAAGGACTGGAATAACCCGTCAAATTGATCAGAACATAGGTATTGGGAGTATCCAAGGCGCCATCTGCTCGTCCAGAAAGTGTAACTTTATGGATAGCATCCACTTGCACTTGATGGATGGAAGCAGTTTGAATGGAATGATCCTGAAGGGAAAGTAGCTCCTGAGTGTTTCGAGCCAATTCAGAGACATTGAGGGTATGGAAAAAACTGACAAAAGTCCAGACATTTTCCGGACGAGTTTTGTAGGTAAAATGACTTGTAAAAACGACCATGCGTGTGGCTTGAGCTGGTTTTTCCAAAAGTTGATGAGGAGTGGGTTCCAAAACAACATATAAATCACATGGTTGAACGTGGGTCGGTTTCACCACACGAATGCGTTCATCTGGAGTACTAGAACACAAATAATAGGGAGAGTGAATAGCCACGTTCAACTGAGAATCGGCAACGAACGCATCAAAAAGAACACGGGGATACCGTCCAAGGTTACCAAAGACAACAACGTAATCATGTCGGAGAATAAATTGGAGCAAGTCTTGTACAGAAATCATTTCAATGTACTTGATTACAAAAAAAAAAAAAAAAAAAAATTTTTTTTTTTTTTTTAGGTTATATATATGTAGGCCAGATTTCAAGTGTCATTTAAACTCTGTTAATGAATACGTCTTTCTGAATGCAATTCCAAAAGGCGATATTTGCAATGACCATTTAATATTGCCACCATTTCCACTATTCGATTCAGTGCAATATCAGCTTTCTGGTCGTTTCGAACCTTTTCTTCATTCAAGTAATCCATCAAATCTTCCATCGACTCTCGATCATTATAGTTTATTTGGTGAAAATCGCCATTGAGTCGTTTTTGTCTCACAAATTCACTCAAGTTGAATTTTTCCAATCTTTTTTTCCGACCGAGAGGTGGCAACACTCGAGCATTGAGGTACGTTTTGGTACCTCCATCGTATACGAGTTGAGAGCAAGTTTCACTGGGTGTGATATCCTCTGGTTCATTCATAGCATGATGAATTTTCTGAATGACCCATTCATTATAAAACTTTTTTAAATCAGGTTCACAATACGTGGGAAACGTTTCCCGAAAAATTTCCTGAGCTGTCGTCTGTTCTTCTGGTTGTAAATTAATGTAACCACCATAATTATTAAACATTCTTTGGAAAATTTCATTCTTTTCCAAAAGTTTTTTCACCATATCATCGGGCGTCATAGAAGCAGCCATCTTGATTATGGATTCCTTCAAATCTTTTGAGATTATTTTCCGCCGGTTAGCCATCAAACCTATTCAACACATTCACTTTGAACCTCCTACAATAACGTTAACCTTTGAAGATGAAACCCAATACACGGAAAAATTTGATTTACCCCTGAGGTTATTTTTAATCAGTTTGCAAGATGTGCAATTTGAACGGAAAGAGTTGACTCCTGACTGCATCTCCACTCCTTTAGGGTATTTCAAATTATTGGGCTGGAAACCCGGAGATGTAGCCATGTTTCAAAGAGATAATGTTAAATTGGCTATTGTATTTTCATAACAGCCAAAATATCGTCCATTTTTTCACATGTGTAACGGTATTTCAAATATTTAAATATTGTAATGGAGACTAGGGCCATGAAAATCACTAGCGTCAAGACGATAAAATGCAAACGAAAATCAGTGGAGTGAGATTGGAGGGTCAAAACTCCAATAGAGTACAATAACCCACCAGCAAGAGAAAAAATACCAAAAGGTTCCAAAGAAGAGACTGTCAACTTCATAGTCGAGTTTTGGCAATGGCCAAGTTTTCAAATACTTGATTCCAAAAAGAATCGTGAATAGCAAATGAATTTAATAAATGGGGTTTAAAAGGTTCAATGTGAGGAAAAATTTGAGCAAAATTCAGGACAGTATCTTGTTTATTGTTCAGAGGTTCCTGAGACAGCCACATTTTCAATTTTGCCCAAAGGTGATCCCAAGTGGGGAACATGCGATTCTTTTCAGTGGTATATTTTTCAAAATATTCTGCATCCAACTGACTATGTAAAAAAGAGTCTAGTCCAGCGAGAGTAACTCTCATAATGTGTTCGGCATTTAATCGACCTTCCATCTTCAAAAGAATACTTGTTTATTAAAAAAAAAAAAAAAAAAAAATTTTTTTTTTTTTTTTTTTTATAAAGCCTTTACAGTTTTGAATATTTATTCTTGCTTCTTGCAAATCAAGTGGCCATGGCTGAAACTCATGTTCAGTTGTTTCCCGAAGAAGAATGTCAACTGTGGGAACAGCGGATAAAGACTTCTTTTCCAGAAACATGTTGCTCCTCTCCAGAGATTTGCTCTACCTTACGGCAAGTACGTGCTTTGGATGAACCTCCGACATTGTTCAAATATTGTAAAAACTGTGGGGTAGTTCAAAAGAAATGAACCTTTATGCGTAGTAAGCTTTTACTTTGGCTATCCACTTTGAAAAGTTGTCCTCTGCCCACTTACCCACAAATTTTAAGTGGTCGTCATTGTGCGTCGTCATATACATCATGTAAGCAGTTAATCCCATCGTCAATACAATCAAAAGTAAAAATATCCATCGTCCCGTCATGGCCGCCACGGCACTTAATATACAATTTACGTAAATGGTTGTGTACAATAGTACCCCGTTCACTACGTGGCGTTTATCCATCTTGTTTATGGTTTGCGGTCAAAGGCAAAATCTGGAACAGTATATTTGACATTATAGGTGGGAAGAGTAATTGGTTTTTTGGTAAAATCATCTTTTTTCACTAGAAATGCACCTCCAAACCTAGAAACTTTTTTCTCGTCTTCTGTCCACACGACATCGGGTGGATGGGTCACCCGATATTTGTATTCAATGGCTACCCTTTGATCCAACGTCTCCAGTTTAAAGGCATGTGTAGGTCTTAAACCTGCCAAAGGAATATCCATCAATCTATTGTTCATCTTGATGCGATTCGGAGGGGGCGTCGTGGGTAAAATACATTTCACTTCGTTAGCATGAAACGGGATCACCGAGTCAGGAGGAAGGAGTCCTTTCATGTCAGCCGGGACACAGGCCCACCGTTTATCATTCACCTTGGCAATCCCTTTGGTATCGGACGAAGGACAAAACACAAAAGGTTGAGATTCGTCGCAGGTCGCATACATTATTTGGTCCAACGCAAAATGTCCCGTCTCCAAATGTTGCCCAGGTCGACATTTCTCATCGCTAGGTACCTCTTCCACTTCTCGCTGAGCCCAATATAATGCTTTATAGGAAATGGGTTGTTTCACCAGACGGCGATCTGCTTTACGAAAGGTGCATTGGGATGCATCTCTCAACTTGATAGAGAAAGGAATTTGAGTTAAAAAGGGATACAAGACGCAATCGGGATGACTGCAAGCATTGTACGTTTCCAAATAGACGGATTCGGGATCTGTGCAGGGTTGAGCAGAAGGTACTTTAGTGTAATCCCATGGCTCCATCCAGTTGTCAGATCGTAAAGAATCCAGTTGAAATAAATCAATGCCGTGAAAAGAGAAGGCCTGTTTGACACGAGGTCGACACACGACTCCATCAAAAAAAGAGTGAGGGGGACAGGATTCTACCTGTTGGGTCTGACAATCAAAATAAACTCCTGGATGAGAGGATACCACCACTTTAGAAACGGTGCTATTGCAGGCCGATTCTGCTTTGAATCGCTTAGGATGAATCTGTTGCCCGGGAGATAACGCAACACGTTTTCGTTGAGTTCCTTGACATTTAATCCCAGTGACGGCATCAAATCTCTCTGAAAATTTCCAATTCCTCACGTGTTTGGTGAATTCGTGCACGGGAACCATGACCAAAGGATCATCTGATTCCACATTGGTACAAAAGGTAGGAATTTCACAATCACGTCCATTAAATACCTGGGGTAAATGGGTCAAATTATCCCCAACGGATAAATAGGGATCCCATGTGGCAGGGCATTTCACCTCTTTGACCACCCTATCATTTTGACATTGCATATATCCCGGAAAATAGCGGAATGGACCCTGTTGAACTTTGGAGGACGGCACCAATTTATGGTCGGGGAGTCCGACACAAGCATTGGATTCACAATGGGGGGAATCAAAGTAGCGATATCCAGGGGACAGGTTTCAAAGTGAGCTTGTCCATGCCGACATACCAATAAAGTGTTGGAATTTAAAATTTTGGGTTCTGTATGAAATTGACAGTAAAGACTCTCGTCCTTTTTATTTCGGCAAGAGTCATGTAGAAAAAATGTATTGGGTGGGCACGACCGTCGAACCGCCTTTTCCTGTTGACACTCAAAATAATGATGAATGTCGTAGGGGTCTGAAAATTGCGTACCATTGACTTGCCCCACACATTGATCGATGGGTTGGCAGTGAGTGGCGTGAAAAAAATGACCTGGAGGACACATGTGCAAGTTTTCAATTTTTCCCTGTTGACAACTAAAATAATAAACTCGTTTATGTTGCAAGACGGTCGAAGCATTGGATTCAAAGGAGGCACGCTGTGAAAACGAAATGAGTTTATCTTTTTCTAAATATTCATACAAAGCTGGACCTGTGGCAGGCACATGACTGGCATCTGGTTGCTGATAGCAAGCATCTTTAAAAGCAAATTGTTGGTTATGAATAATATAATGATCCGGCAACTGGGCTTCCCATTCTACTTGAGAATTGACTAAAAATTGAAAGGTCGATCCCCGAGAAACGAGTTGGTGAGGTGGAATTGCAGGAGAAGGAGGTAACAAGGATTGGGGTTTGGAAAAAGAGGAAGTGTTGTACCACGTCATGTAAAAAAAATACAATAAGAATAGGCCAACTGTAAATGCTTTTAAAATCATTTCAAGCTTGTTTAAAAAAAAAAAAAAATTTTTTTTTTTTTTTTTTTAATATATATTTATTCAGCACTGCAGACGTTGTCGAGCTATTAGTTCAAGATGTTACATTCTATTCGATGGGAAAAGATTCCTTCTTCCGGAAAGCGATCCTATCAACCCAACATTCTGCATGTTAAAGTTACTTTCTTGGATGAATCTGGTCAATTGGTTCAAATTATTCGTACCTATGAACAATGGATTGGTGTTTGTACCAATAACATTGACAAAGTGATTCGAGCCTTGGAACATCATTTTCCCGATTGTAAACCTATTCGTTACACCTATGTGGGACTCACTCGAAAGATTTTGCCCTATTTTGAAGCTCGACTCGCGAAAAATAGATTGGATTCCCCCCAAAAACATTTTTACAAGGTCTATCTTCAGACATGTAGTCATGACATTGGACGATTTTTCAACAAGTACAAAATTTGTTATTATGACAAGGCAGATTGGCTGGTCCGCTTGTACATTGACTTGTGCCTCAAATATCAGACCCAAGGGTTTTATTATAAATGGTATACGATTCACGACAAGGAGGATTTGGTCGATTCTTTGGAAATGCATCCCGATCAAACGCATGCACCCGACTGGACTATAGGAGCCTTTGATTTGGAAACAGTCCCCATGGATGGTGCCGATCGAGTCCCCACGGGATTGGATGAAACTGATGAAATTGTCATGATTAGTTTGTATAAATGGAATCGGCGTCAAGGGTTACGGTCGTGGCTCTTGTATCGTTTGCCTTGTGAGGCTCCTCCGTTGGAAATGGACCGCGCTCATGCTTATACGTCTGAACGTCAACTTTTAAATGATTTTCACGTTCTGATTCAAGATTGCCAAGTCTTGACGGGGTACAATATCAATGGATTTGATTTACCGTGTTTGTTTACCCGTTTGCTTTGGTTGCAAATGTATTCCATTCTACGACACTATTCATCCCTTCTCGTGGGACGACCCTCGTCACCACTTTCCAGAATAAAATGGTCTTGGATTTGTATTTTTATTTTCGAATTTTTTCCAGTTATGATTTACCCGGATTCAAATTGGATGATGTAGCCCGCATGAAATTGAATGAAGCCAAAG
The DNA here is from genome assembly GCA_019973975.1 of Trichonephila clavata. Lineage (NCBI taxonomy): Eukaryota > Metazoa > Arthropoda > Arachnida > Araneae > Nephilidae > Trichonephila > Trichonephila clavata. Next base: position 4,451 of record BMAO01035453.1, on the reverse strand, counting down.
TACCCGTCCAATCTACCGGACTCTGGTCTTGGTACACACACCCTCAGGTGACGGCCCAGTTACTTCAGCACACTTCGGCTGAAGCATGTTATACCCTTTTGAAACCGCGTGGGGTCCGTCCGAACCAATTTGGTACTTTTAAAGAGTATATGCAGTATTGTTTAAAAGATTCCTTTTTAGTGTATCGTTTATTCGAAAAAGAAATGGTATTGTCCTTTTTAGTAGAGCGGGCCAATTTTACGGCGTGGAATGCCGTTCAAGCCCTCCATATGGGGAATTCTAGTTTCCTGTTGGAATTGTTTAAAACGTATGGTACGTGTCTGGGGTTTTTTGTCAATACGCATTTCTTAAAGAGTCCAATTGATATTCAAAAGTATGCCTCTGTCTTGGTCACCAAAAACCAAACCTACCAAGGTGCGTTAAATTATTGCATTCCAGAAAAAGCGTACGAAAATGTCTCTGTGATGGATTTTGCCAGCATGTACCCTAGCGCTTTATTGAGTAGTAATCTATGTTACGGCACATGCACCATCATGACCCGAGAAGAATGGTTGGCGTGTGCTCCTGCTCAACAGTTGACGAGTATTGCTTATCGTGTCCACGGGGAACGGGATTTTGAGAACGATACCTTTGGAGAGAGCCCCGTCTTTCGTTATCCAACCTTTAATCCTGAAAAAGATGCGTTTGCCATCGTCATTAATGAGCAAACCGAGGCCTTTTTACCACATATCGTAAAACATTTCATTGACTTGCGTAAACATCATCAGGGGCAATACAAACAAACCAAAGACGTGTATCATTACAATGCTCAATTATGCATCAAAATTTTAATCAATTCCCTCTATGGCGTCATGGCCAATAAGGATTCCTGCTTAGCCTATCTACCCATTGCCATGACCATTGTCACGTTGGCCCGCTATCAATTACTCAGCTCCTATCATTATTTGAACCGTTTAAATATCACATTTGTTATGCAGACACAGATAGTTTGATGGTGCAACATTGGCCCCACAATGATTGTCATGCCGTCAATGCCTACCTAAATTTGAAACATGTGGAGCTCAAATTTGAACAACGGATGAAGCGATTGCTCGTCTTGTCCCGAAAACGATACATTTACGAGACGCAAAAGGGAACGATTGTGACCAAAGGCTTTCAAAAACGCATTAATGAACTCATTGAATTTATATCGCAATTGGTGTTGGAAAACGTGTGGCACTTTATGTTTTCCACACCACTCGAGAAGGAATCGTTTGCGTGGAGGGAAGACTATTTGTCCTTGTCCAGTCGTGGATGGATTTTATGGGTCTATATTATTCAAGAGGCCCATTACAAATGTAGAGATGCTAAAAAATATTCCATTTACCGCAAGACGAAACATTTGAGTGATTACAAATCAAAAAGTTGTGTAGCTGTGCACGTTCTCCAGAAATACCCCGAAAAAGCGAATGATTTTATTGAATATACCTATAGTCGAGCCGATGTGTCTCAGCGAGAGGCGAGTAAATGGGTGATGGATGCTCAAGAATGCCAATGGGTCAACTATGAACAATTATTTATGAGTCAAAAGAAAATGTTTTGTATGCTGTTGAATATGGCTTTTTGGAAATTGCCCGAAGTACCTTTGGACATGTGTGATAAGGTGTTGAACACGCAACGATGGAAGCAATTTGTACAAGCCGAACTGTTGTTTTGGCACAAGACACGAGCCCAAGGGAATCCTCGTAAAATAGTAATGTTGGTGGAAAAGGGTGTTAAATATACCTTTAGTTTGAATGACCATATAAAAAGAAGCCGAGGACGAAATGTTCGTCTACCACCCAACAAGAAACAAAAAGTAATACATTAAAAAAAAAAAAAAAAAAAAAAAAATTTTTTTTTTTTTTTTTTTTTTTTTTTGTGGCTTTAAATATTTAATGTTGGACTTGTGTGCAACTTATGCTTTGAAAAAGATTCCAACACCCAAGCCAAAGCTCAACAGACTCAATACCATCTGTACGTAGAAAAAGAGTTGTTTATCTTTCAAATGCTCTGCTCCTGTCTTTGAAGCCGATTCAGAGTAAATTGCGTAGGTAATGTATCCAAAGCTCATCAAACTCATCAAAATAACTACCAAGAGAGCAGTGATCAAAATTGTTTTCAGATTCATATTTGTGTTTCTTTATTAAGCCATCACGTACAAGATTCCCAGCAAGACCATCCCAATCAAATTTCCAACGGTAGGTCCTACAAAGAGGAGTCGATTACTGATCCAAAACTTTTGAGCTTCCACCCCTCCGTTGTTACCGCCTTCGTAGTACTATCTATCTCGTACAACGTAGCGTTACTCATCTGATACATGACATAACTTTGTATCACAACCGATACCACCAACATCACCAAAACGGCTCCAATGATTATCGTTTTGATTCCAAATTTCATGATTCTTGTTTCTTATTTTTGAAAGCAAGTAGTATGGCAGTCCACGCTCTGATTCATACCACCGGAGTTGTTTTAGACCGACAGTATATTCCTTTGGAATTGGGTTATGTGGATGTGACGGGTTATGAAATTTTCTTTCAAGTGACGAGTCCATACTCGTATTCCGAAGCCATTAAATTATTTCCTTATGCTCGACCGGATGCCATCATGACGACTTTAAATGGAACGCCCCTGGCCAATATTTTGCATTTTTACAAGTTCGTTACCAACAACTACAAGCACAATTTCCTCACACGGATGTTGTGTTTGGTTGCAAAGGAGATAGTTATCAAATGGATATTTTGAGAAAAACCAAGCTCCCTCATCTGATTAATGTGGAACTTTGTGGTGTACCCTCCCTAAGACGACTGGCTCTCATGTATCCTCACCTTGTGCCTGATCCATGTCCGTGGCATGTGAAACCCTCCAAATGTGCGCGTTATGCTACCCGTTTATTGGCACTCTACATGTTTCAACAACAGGGCATTTTGCCGTTCGGCCATGTGTAATTTCTCTGTCAAATGCATCACATCGGTGGCGACACAAGAAGAGTCCTCTTCCAAAGGACTGGATGGGGTTTGCCACAAATCATCCAATTGAGACATGACCAACAAACGTTGAAAGACATTAACCACTTTAGGAGGGGGAGACAGCGTAATAGAAGCCTCTGGGATTGAACCATCGACCACAGTGACATTTTGTAAAAAACTGTCCAATTTCTCGTTTTTATGATTTAAACAGGAAGGATAGTGTCCATTTAAAAATTGATCAGAGCCTTGAGCACAAGTCGTTCAACCGCTTGAGACAAAGCATGGTTGGGCCTGGAGTGTACAAAGGCTTCCAAAAGGGTATCCGAATGAAAATGGACGGCATTGACATATTCGGAAGCTGGAACTAAATACATGGATAATGGATCCACGTATTCTCCACGCGCTTTACACGTGACATCATACAATCGAGCCGTCCGTTTCATATCTATGGAAGTTGGATGGGGTAAAGGGGCCAATTCTTTGGGAAGAGGACGTCGTCTCAGAAGCCATTGCCGAGCCAATTCCCCCAAAAACGCGGTGATTGGTATTGAAAAGGGCCTTGTTCGTCCGGTTTGGAAAGGATCAAGTTTAAAGTGGTAGTATCATTTTCCATGTCCAATGTTTGCAAATCCTTTCGACGAGCAAAACATGCCAACATTTGATTAAAAAAGGTGGTCATGACTCTTGTACGAAAATGGGTAAAGGTACATCTTTTTGATCTTCAAGAAGCGTGTGATCCAAGTAATCCATCAAGACATCTAAATCGCCTTGAATTTGATATCGAAACAGGGTGAGGCCACCATACCGTATCATATCTTTCCATTGAATACCATCGGCTTCCAAACGACAAATGAGCTGATACAAGCAAGGAGGAGGATCTAAAATGCATGGACGGGTGTGTCCAAACAAAAGCTGCTCAAACCATTCGATCAAGAAGGAACTGGACATCTTGATTCCAACGACGTAAATTCCAATGAAACGGCTGAGGTTGAGCTGTATAATACGTTATCAAATTGCGTGCCATAAGACAATGAAAGTGTACATGGACATGAAAAGTAAAATGTGCACGACAAACATTTTTTCCAATCTTGTTCTAAAAAAAAAAAAAAAAAAAAAAAAAAATTTTTTTTTTTTTTTTTTTTTTTTTTTTTTTTTTTTTTTTTTTTAGTGCTTGTGATAAATATCAGACAAGAATTGAAGAGAGAGTCTACTTCAAAATGGGAATAACAATTTTTGCATGTTAATTAATAAACTACACGAACCCAACGAAGAACCTCTACCGTACCCGCACCTTTTGATTCCATTTTGTATGATGTTCATCCCTGTTGCACGTTGCTCTCAATACTTCTTTGGAGACTGATGAACCCAAATTATTTCGAGAAATGTGCCATGTCGTCTGGTGTAAACTGGTTCATAACCTGAATATATTTTTATCTCATGCTTCTACGGAACGCCTCACCC